>OZ024748.1:3090934-3138434 GCA_964016885.1 Eledone cirrhosa
ATTATATATTTATAACATATTTACAACGTTATTCTCCTGTAAATTTATACAATATTAAATTATAATGTTAGTGTAACTTAGGGATGTTGTTTCGTTGATGTCGCCGATCGTTCTTGAGGAAAGACTGACTCGGTTATTAATTGCTGGGTTCTACCAGGTACATGTTTAATCTTAAATAGTTGGGCTTCATATGTGGGATTAGGAGAATAAGATTAAATGTGTACCTGGTAGAACTCTGCGATTAATAGTGAGGCACAATGTTTCTCCGGGAAAGATAGCGAACATCTACAAGTTATTTTTGCTTATTTTGCAAGATTCAAACTAAATCGATAGTAATATATCTTCTTTTCAAAATCTTACGGAATTTCTCAGAGATTCGTGTTTTAAACCAACCACCTTGTTGTCCAAGAGGTATTGGAGAGATCTTGAAGTAAAATGTATCATTTTTTATTTTCGCAAATGGTTGAGAATTTTAAACAAACGAAGACAAAATTGTTCACGTTTGGCGAAGAGAATTTTTTGGACAAACAACTACTTGACTACCCCGACTGTGTTAGAAGAGTAAACCCACGAATAAATAAATTACAGAATATAAACTGCGTAGATATAAAATAATGAAAGTGCGCGGGAAAACCGAAATTCTAAAATTACTGAGTGGGAAATACCAACAGCTATAAATTGTTTGGGGAAAATACGTCAAACCAAAACTAAATGAGGTAAAGCTATTATTATACCTGGAGATCGGTGAGATATTAGTTCATAATATTATATAATGATTTAGCGGAAGATATCTTTAAGATCGATGTAAAAAAAAAAAAATTAACGAGTTAGTCCCTTTAAATGTTTATAATATATTTATTTATTAATTGCAGAACAGATCGTTGTAAAAAGGTATTGCAGCATTATGATAATGATTTTAATTATTAATGTGAATCATAGTGCTGTTATATGTATATATATATATATATATATATATATATATATAATATATATATATATATAATATATAGCCAACTAAAAAGGTATATGTATTTACAGAGTGAGAAAGAGCCATATATCGCACAAGAAACACGCTAATATACCAAATACATATTCTATAGAAGAATATGTGGCCCTTTTTCTCTATATACATATTTCTCTTTATTTGGTTATATATATATAAGGAAAAGAAATTGAAAATGCAACTGGCGTCTTTTTTTGTATGTTACTGTTTTTATTTACTTTTCGAGACTATCTAGCTAATGTGGTTTCATGTGGTACAGGACGTTAGCAGTTAATAGGAAGATTGAGAATTGGGTGTTGCTCTTGTGTTTGTGTACAGTATTGCTCCTATACATATATGTGTGTATACAGTATATATGTATAGTAATAATAATAAATTTGAGAACTAAACTTTAATGTTATTTTAATAAATATAAATATATATATATAAAAAATATATAAATATATATATATAAAAAATATATATAAATATATATATATAAAATATATTTATATATATATATATTTATATATATATATATATATTTATATATATATATATTTATATATATATATATTTATATATATATAAAATAAATAAATATATATATATATATATATATATATATAAAATAATATATATATATATATATATATATATATATATATATATATATATAAAATAAATATATATATATATATATATATATAAAATAAATATATATATATATATATATATATATATATATATATAAAATAAATATATATATATATATATATAAAATAAATATATATATATATATATATATATATATATATATAAAATAAATATATATATATATATATATATATATATATATAAAATAAATATATATATATATATATATAAAATAAATATATATATATATAAATATATTAAAATATAAGTATTAATAAAATAGATGTTCTTTTGATCAATTACATTTTATTATACATATTTCGGATGTACAACAGTACGTCCTCATCAGACAAATTATAATGATACATGACATATCCTGAGATGTTAAATGGTTAAGATTTATTTTACCGTTGACTGCTTCCAATCTACTGTAAAACTCATTCTTTGACATAATCATTGAATATTGTTTAACACTTTAATATATATATATAAAATAAATATATATATATATATAAAATAAATATATATAAAATAAATATATATATATATAATAAATATATATATAAAATAAATATATATATAAAATAAATATATATATATCAAATAAATATATATAAATATATATATATAAAATAAATATATATAATATATATATATAAAATAAATATATATAAATATATATATAT
The DNA here is from genome assembly GCA_964016885.1 of Eledone cirrhosa. Classification (NCBI taxonomy): domain Eukaryota; kingdom Metazoa; phylum Mollusca; class Cephalopoda; order Octopoda; family Eledonidae; genus Eledone; species Eledone cirrhosa. Next base: position 3,093,260 of record OZ024748.1, read on the forward strand.
ATAACCAAAGATTAATATGATTCATTGATTACTCAATGAATATAGTTTTACAATAGATTAAAAGCACTCTACAAAGAAGTTTTCTGGAGTTAGTAATATTATTGAAAATATTAATAAATGAATACGTTCACATAATCAAAATATGTTTCATTATATATATTTGGGAGGTACTGTGCTGTTTTTTCAGTACGTCCTCATCAGATGAAATATATAAATTGATGCATGACACACCTCAACTGTCTTGATGGTTCAATTCCAGTCTTGGCAGTGGAATTGAACCATCAAGACAGTTGAGGTGGTAGAGCACTTGTGTTATCAATCAATATATTGATAGTGTTGGTAGATATTACGTTTAGTCTTCATTGATGAGATAATATAATTAAATTCTGTATAATTTCACCTCCATCACTGCCAGGTGAACCCTGTTTGGAGTAGATCTATGATTAAAGGCTTCCCAAACATGGCCACCCTTTCTTATTTTAAAGTATTATCGAAGACGACATTATCAAACATGTTTTTCTCCTTTTGGGTGTGATTTCTAATAGATTTGGCTGTTATTTCTAGCACGACGAGCAGTGGTGGTTCTAATAGTTTAATAGAACCTTTAAAGAATATAGAACGTATTGCTCTGGCTTGTTAGGGTGTCAGGCTTGTTTGTTATATATGTATATATATATATATGTATATATACAGTATATATATATATATATGTATATATACAGTATATATGTATGTATATATACAGTATATATGTATGTATATATACAGTATATATGTATGTATATATACAGTATATATGTATGTATATATACAGTATATATGTATGTATATATACAGTATATATGTATGTATATATACAGTATATGTATGTATATATACAGTATATATGTATGTATATATACAGTATATATGTATATATATATACAGTATATATGTATATATATATACAGTATATATGTATATATATATACAGTATATATGTATGTATATATACAGTATATATGTATATATATATACAGTATATATATGTATGTATATATACAGTATATATATGTATGTATATATGTATGTATATATACAGTATATATATGTATATATACAGTATATATATGTAATATATACAGTATATATATGTATATATACAGTATATATATGTATATATACAGTATATATATGTATATATACAGTATATATATGTATGTATATATACAGTATATATATGTATGTATATATACAGTATATATATGTATGTATATATACAGTATATATATGTATGTATATATACAGTATATATATGTATGTATATATACAGTATATATATGTATATATACAGTATATATATGTATGTATATATACAGTATATATGTATATATATTTGTATAAATACAGTATATATGTATATATATATGTATAAATACAGTATATATGTATATATATATGTATAAATACAGTATATATGTATATATATATGTATAAATACAGTATATATGTATATATATATGTATAAATACAGTATATATGTATATATATATGTATAAATACAGTATATATGTATATATATATGTATAAATACAGTATATATGTATATATATATGTATAAATACAGTATATATGTATATATATATGTATATATACAGTATATATGTATATATATATATGTGTATATATACAGTATATATGTATATATATATATGTGTATATATACAGTATATATGTATATATATATATGTGTATATATACAGTATATATACAGTATATATATATATATGTATATATACAGTTTATATATGTATGTATATATACAGTATATATATGTATGTATATATACAGTATATATATGTATGTATATATACAGTATATATATGTATGTATATATACAGTATATATATGTATGTATATATACAGTATATGTATGTATATATACAGTATATATGTATGTATATATACAGTATATATGTATGTATATATACAGTATATATGTATGTATATATACAGTATATATGTATGTATATATACAGTATATATGTATGTATATATACAGTATATATGTATGTATATATACAGTATATATGTATGTATATATACAGTATATATGTATGTATATATACAGTATATATGTATGTATATATACAGTATATATGTATGTATATATACAGTATATATATGTATGTATATATACAGTATATATATGTATGTATATATACAGTATATATATGTATGTATAAATACAGTATATATGTATATATATATGTATATATACAGTATATATACAGTATATATATATATGTATATATACAGTTTATATATGTATGTATATATACAGTATATATATATATGTATATATACAGTTTATATATGTATGTATATATACAGTATATATATGTATGTATATATACAGTATATATATGTATGTATATATACAGTATATATATGTATGTATATATACAGTATATATATGTATGTATATATACAGTATATATATGTATGTATATATATATGTATGTATATATACAGTATATATATATGTATGTATATATACAGTATATATATATGTATGTATATATACAGTATATATATGTATGTATATATACAGTATATATATGTATGTATATATACAGTATATATATATGTATGTATATATACAGTATATATATATGTATGTATATATACAGTATATATATATGTATGTATATATACAGTATATATATATGTATGTATATATGTATGTATATATACAGTATATATATATGTATGTATATATACAGTATATATATATGTATGTATATATACAGTATATATATATGTATGTATATATACAGTATATATATATGTATGTATATATACAGTATATATATATGTATGTATATATACAGTATATATATATGTATGTATATATACAGGATATATATATGTATGTATATATACAGGATATATATATGTATGTATATATACAGTATATATATATATATATATATATAAACAGGGAGAAAGAGACGATTATGAAGAAGAAAAAAAATTTTTTTTCCTTTTTTTTTTTGTCTCTCTCTCTCTTTTTTCTGGGTTAGAAAATGATTAAAACGAAATGTTTTACTTTGTGTGAAGTGTTAAGGTAGTAGTTGATTTATTTATTATTTAACAATGGCATTTATTTATCTATTTATATATTTAATTATTGTCTATTACCGGTTTCTGCATTTATATGCATTATCAAATGATAGTGAAATGTATTAGTGTGGTGTTGCACATGTTAAACAGAAGGTGCAGAAAGAATAATGTTATATACAAACAAGGTTTAAAAAGTGAAAATAAAAAAGAAAAAGGAAAAAAAAAAAACCCGTGCATAATGTGGAACGTAAAAAGTCAATGTGGAAGAAAAATTAATGTTATTTCCAAGCACAGTCATTATATATATACATGCAGACTATATAAACCAGAATCAATTCTACTGGAGGGAGAAATTATTCTATTGATTTAATCATACCTATTGATCAATATTTCTTGTACCAATATCAACAAGAATCTTGCTGTCTGCACCTCTCTACATGGTTTGCTCCACCCCACAGGCTAGTCATCTACCCCACCTAGTTTCCTTAGCAACTACCAGACTATAGAATATGGAATTATGCCAGATGACTTCTGTAGGTCAGTGAATGGCTGGGTAGAGACAGGGTGGTTACTAAGGAAGGTAGGGGTAGAGACAGGGTGGTTACTAAGGAAGGTAAGGGTAGAGACAGGGTGGTTACTAAGGAAGGTAAGGGTAGAGACAGGGTGGTTACTAAGGAAGGTAAGGGTAGAGACAGGGTGGTTACTAAGGAAGGTAGGAGTAGAGACAGGGTGGTTACTAAGAAAGGTAAGGGTAGAGACAGGGTGGTTACTAAGGAAGGTAAGGGTAGAGACAGGGTGGTTACTAAGGAAGGTAAGGGTAGAGACAGGGTGGTTACTAAGGAAGGTAAGGGTAGAGACAGGGTGGTTACTAAGGAAGGTAAGGGTAGAGACAGGGTGGTTACTAAGGAAGGTAGGGGTAGAGACAGGGTGGTTACTAAGGAAGGTAAGGGTAGAGACAGGGTGGTTACTAAGGAAGGTAAGGGTAGAGACAGGGTGGTTACTAAGGAAGGTAGGGGTAGAGACAGGGTGGTTACTAAGGAAGGTAAGGGTAGAGACAGGGTGGTTACTAAGGAAGGTAAGGGTAGAGACAGGGTGGTTACTAAGGAAGGTAAGGGTAGAGACAGGGTGGTTACTAAGGAAGGTAGGAGTAGAGACAGGGTGGTTACTAAGGAAGGTAAGGGTAGAGACAGGGTGGTTACTAAGGAAGGTAGGAGTAGAGACAGGGTGGTTACTAAGGAAGGTAAGGGTAGAGACAGGGTGGTTACTAAGGAAGGTAAGGGTAGAGACAGGGTGGTTACTAAGGAAGGTAAGGGTAGAGACGGTGGTTACTAAGGAAGGTAGGAGTAGAGACACGGTGGTTACTAAGGAAGGTAAGGGTAGAGACAGGGTGGTTACTAAGGAAGGTAGGAGTAGAGACAGGGTGGTTACTAAGAAAGGTAAGGGTAGAGACAGGGTGGTTACTAAGGAAGGTAAGGGTAGAGACAGGGTGGTTACTAAGGAAGGTAGGGGTAGAGACAGGGTGGTTACTAAGGAAGGTAGGAGTAGAGACAGGGTGGTTACTAAGGAAGGTAAGGGTAGAGACAGGGTGGTTACTAAGGAAGGTAAGGGTAGAGACAGGGTGGTTACTAAGGAAGGTAGGAGTAGAGACAGGGTGGTTACTAAGGAAGGTAAGGGTAGAGACAGGGTGGTTACTAAGGAAGGTAGGGGTAGAGACAGGGTGGTTACTAAGGAAGGTAAGGGTAGAGACGGTGGTTACTAAGGAAGGTAGGAGTAGAGACAGGGTGGTTACTAAGGAAGGTAAGGGTAGAGACAGGGTGGTTACTAAGGAAGGTAATGGGTAGTTTTCACCCTTTATCATCTGTCTTTCCTGCTAGCAGGGTTTAGATGGGTCTTCACAGACGAGTTCTCTAGGGAAACTACTGACCCCTCAGATAGGCTGGAGTCCTACATCTCATTTACATATGGCCCTGCACTCTGAGTGTACTATAGAGGAGACAGGCTCCACCAAGACATTGCCCCTATAACTCCTGGTGTTTCATGCCTATAGAGGAGACAGGCTCCACCAAGACATTGCCCCTATAACTCCTGGTGTTTCATGCCTATAGAGGAGACAGGCTCCACCAAGACATTGCCCCTATAACTCCTGGTGTTTCATGCCTATAGAGGAGACAGGCTCCACCAAGACATTGCCCCTATAACTCCTGGTGTTTCATGCCTATAGAGGAGACAGGCTCCACCAAGACATTGCCCCTATAACTCCTGGTGTTTCATGCCTATAGAGGAGACAGGCTCCACCAAGACATTGCCCCTATAACTCCTGGTGTTTCATGCCTATAGAGGAGACAGGCTCCACCAAGACATTGCCCCTATAACTCCTGGTGTTTCATGCCTATAGAGGAGACAGTGATCCTATAACTCCAGTCTTTTGTACCTATAGAGGAGACAGTGCCCCTATAACTCCCGTCTTTTATACCTATAGAGGAGACAGGCTCCACCAAGACAGTGCCCCTATCACTATCAGAAGCTAGGGGCCAATACATACATAGATCATATCAACAGTGTGAATTAACAAACATTTGGCTCCTATTTCTAACAGTGTCAGTGACCTCCCCAGGGTTATATAGTTCTTTCCTACTGTATTATATACCATGTTACTGAAGACTAAACATGTGTAAAGAAATATATATATATATATATATATATATATATATATATATATATATATTTAAAAAATGAAGCAAAACCATGACAACCATTTATCTCCTGATTAAAATACACTTCACTATCATCATAATCACTATCTCTATTATCACTTCCACCATTAGGATTATGGCCATCATCATCACCACCACCACCACCATCAGCATCATCACCACCACCATCAATATCTTCACCATCATCATTGTCATTTATCTTAGCTAAATGCTTAATCAGCTTTACAGTAAGTTCACCTTAATCCTGTGGTATCTCAACAGAAATTGATCTTAAAACAAATAAATAAGAATATAATTAACACCTGACACGATTTTTGTTGTTTCAGGTATCACTAAGGCGCGGGGGGGGGGGGGGGTCTTTTTGTAAATAGGTTGCATTAGTGAAAGTGTGAAAATCTGTGTCCCCCACCGGAGGTCCATCACTGGGTAAGATTTGAACTGGGAACATAAAGGACCGCAAAATAAAAATACTTGAAAGAATTTTGTCAGATGCTCTACAGATTCTGCCACCCACCACCCTACTGATCCTGCCACCCACCACCCTACTGATACTGCCACCCACCACCCTACTGATACTGCCACCCACCACCCTACTGATACTGCCACCCACCACCCTACTGATCCTGCCACCCACCACCCTACTGATCCTGCCACCCACCACCCTACTGATACTGCCACCCACCACCCTACTGATCCTAAGTCTACCTCACTGAAAAACTTTGGAAGGTTTGTAAATATTTCTAGTTTGTATTTTGTACAAGCTTATCAACTGATCAGGTTGATAAGCTTGTACAAAGTACCAATTTACCATCTACTCCAATATATAGGTTATCTGAGGTAGGACATTTGTCCTACATATTGGGTTAGTTGTGCAGGTTGGCATTCAGTTTAAGGTCTTTGCTAAGTATTTTGTGGATTGATTGGAACAATGGTCTTATTTACATCTATGTATGTATGTATGTATGTATGTATATATATATATATATATGAGCAAGACATGGTCATCTGACCTCGACTTGCCTCAAATAGGACAACCTGTCTAATCCATGCTAGTGTGGAAAATGGATGATGATATATATATGGACAACATTATACAGGGAATTTCAAAATATATCAACTCCTATATATGTTTTTTGTGGAAGACCAGCAGTTACCCATGTATGCCTGTCTAATCTCCATGTCACCAATGTTGTCCAAGGGAAAGGCAATGGCTGATACAGCTTGACACTGGTGATATCATAACTCATATACCGTATTTCCTAAAATAAGTCTCAAAAATCTACCATGCGTGCTGGAGGCCAAAGGTTGTTTATTATTTTTTTTTCGGATTTTTTGGTTATCAAAATTAGGGTGTGTCCTCGAGGACAAAGCATCTTCACCACCGGGAAATATGGTAGATACAATGCCACCGATGTTGTCCAAGAGAAAGGCAAAGGCCGATACAGTTTATGGTAACAAAAGAGTTAAAAGACAAGAACAAAGTTTTATTGAAATAATTTGTTTGTTTTCATTGATCTTATGTTGTTTATTTTATTTCAGATATTGTTGTGATGACAGGAGATTTGGTTGATGGATCTGTGCAGAAATTAAAAGATGCAGTGGCACCAATGCAAGACATTGAAACTGTCCATGGGAAGTTTTTCATAGCAGGTACATGACTCGCAGTAAGGCTACTTAATATTTTACATAACTAATGAAAACAATGGTAGCTAGTTGACCTGCAGTGGTAAGAGTGTTGGACTAAATGCCACACAGTATTTAGTCTCATCCCTCTACATTCTGAGGTCAAATCCTATCAAAGTTTCTCAACTAGAGACAAGCATTGGTGATATGTAAAAAGAAGTGGGGAAGTTAGTCTTTCTCAATCAATGGTCCAATGAGACAGATCCTATTGTGGGTTTTAAGTAGCATTAACCAGCTGAGAGTACAAGACTCTCATTGTGCCTAAAGATGCATTAGGCTATAATTTATCCTGGTTTAAGTAGCATTAACCAGCTAGGAGTACAAGACTCTCTTTGTGCCTAGAGACCAATCAGGCTATAACTTATCCTGGTGTTATGTGGAATTAACCAACTGTGAGTACAAGACTCTCTTTGTGCCTAGAGACCTATGTGGCTGTAGGTTATCCTGGTTGGAAGGTTTTTAATATGAATTAAGGTAACATAACTTAAAAGGTTCTTGCATAAAATTATTTTGGACAGTTTTAATTTAAATAGGAACTCCTTAAAATTTGTGTTTTTTTCTCATTGAGCCAGCCAGAGGTGGTTTTGGGTGGGTTGATATCAAAAGGCTTTAACACATTTTATAAGCTGTAAAGTATTTAAGATTAATATAAGAAGATTAAAAATGAAATGGAAGAAAAAATCTCTTTGTACAACAAAGAAATGGAAAGAAATTCAAAATATGTTGCTGTGTGATGTATCTTTTGAATAGTGAAGTAGTGTGGGAGGTCTTGTCAGTTATGTCTAGGGCACGACAACCTCTCTAGTGTTGAGGACATCATCATAGTTTAATGTCCACACCTGGTTGTAGAACCTGAGCTCCCAGTACCCAGGAAGGGCATCCAGCCATAGAAAACCTGCTAAACAAAGAATCAGGAGGATTCTTCTGTTATGTCTAGGGCACAACAACCTCTCTAGTGTTGGGGACATCATCATCATGATGAGGTGATGAAGAAATGCAATGAGTGGAGAGATACCATGCTGAGAAGGACCCATCCAGTCCATACAAGCGTGGAAAAACAGATGTCAAAAAAGATGATGATGATGAAAACCTGAGCAGAGGTGATGAGAGTGGATCTCAGAACATAGAACCTCACAAAGAAGATGACAAGGAAATGCAAATGTGGAGGAAAGTTGTGCTGGGAAAATATTTTTAAAATCCAACCCATGTAAGCAAGGAAAACGGATGTAGATGATAATGATGATGAATGTAAAAAGAATGAAGATGATGATGATAACAACGACAATCATGATGATGATTAAGTAATGATGATAATAAAGATGGTTATGGTTTGATGATGGTGATGATTAAGTAATGATGATAATAAAGATGGTTATGGTTTGATGGTGATGATTAAGTAATGATGATAATAAAGATGGTTATGGTTTGATGGTGATGATTAAGTAATGATGATAATAAAGATGGTTATGGTTTGATGATGATGATGAAGGTAAGGGTGATGGTGATGATAATGATAAGGATGATGATGATGGTGATCATGATGAAGTAATGATGATGATGATGATGAAGGTAATGACGATTTTTTAAAACTCAATGTCAATTTTGAAATCTGACCTTTGCCATTTTTCCTTTCCTATTACCAGGAAACCATGAATATTATACTGGAGATGTCGACAATTGGTACACCCACATGAAAGAACTGGGTTACATTGTATTACATAATACCAACATCAAACTTCCTCGAACTGGTGTGAAAGCAGCTCAACAGTTTTGTTTGGCTGGAGTGGATGACATCGATGCTGTTCCCTTAGGGTAAGGTTTTGGTGGTGGTAGTTGTTGTTGTTGAACCCATACAACCCATGACTCATATACTGTTCACTTTCCTGACATTTGTACATAATTCTATGTACTATACATGCACCTTTGATGAGTTGTAGTGCACCTGAGCTCTGTACACAATAATTTCATTATATTATATTGGATTTAAGTAGAAAATATTTAAACACAGTTTTGTTAATTCAAATGTTTATAGTGTCTTTATTAGTGAACAGATTGTTGTTAAAATCTGCTGTATGAAGTGTATCCTTGAAATGTATTATAAGGAAAAACCACACAGTACAATGATGATATATATTAGTTTAACCCTTTAGCATTTAAACTGGCTATATCCGGCCAGAATTATCTCACCTCTTTCTGTTCAAACCAGCCATAACTGGCCACTCATATTGATGTTAAGGTATTGTTCTCAAAATAAATATCATCAAAATCTCATAACTTTCATATTATATGAGATAATTATGTAAGGTAAAGCCTTTACCGTGAAAATATAATAGTATATAGAGAGTAATGTAAATGCTAAGGGGTTAAGTAGAAAATATTTAAACACAATTTTCTTTATTCAAATGTTTATAGTATCTTTACTAGTGGACAGATTGTTGTTAAAATCTGTAGTATTAACCCTTAACATCCTGTAATAATTTAAACAGAAAATATTTAAACACAGTTTTGTTAATACTTTTAGAGGTAAAATTCTCCAACTGAATTCCCTTCCTCTCTGTCATGCATCAAATATTTCTGTATATTTACATTGTTGTTGTTGTTGTTGTAGTTACCATGGTCATGGTCCTGATGTTGATGCAGCACTGTCAAGTTGTGATCCTACCCAACCAGTTGTGGTACTTGCACATCAACCCAGGGTAGCCAAAACAATTCTAGATTCTTCTTACAGAGTTGATTTAATCTTATCAGGTAGGTGTAAAAATACTATTATTTGGTGGATCGGCAGTATCAGTAGAGGCTCGGACGCCATGCCGTGCAGCAAAGTTACGTCCCTTTACGGTCTGAGTTCAAATCCTGCCACGGTTAACTTTGCCTTTTATCCTTACGGGGTCGATAAAATAAAGTACCAGTAATGTACTGGGTAATTGCTGGTCTTGTGCCAAAAGTAGAAACAATTATTCTTCCTATTATTTTTAATGTAGTTGTGGGGTGGTGGATTGGCAGAATCGTTAGAGCGTCAGACACCATGCTTCATAGCATAGTTACGGCCCTTTACATTCTGGGTTGAAATCCCACCAAGGGTAGCTTTGCCTTTCATCCTTACAGGATCGATAAAACAAAGTACCAGTAATACACTGGAATTGATTTAATCGACTTCCCACCCACCAAAATTACTGGCCTTCTGCCTAAATTAGAAATCATTATTAATGAATTGGCAGTATCGGTAGAGGGTCGGACATGCATTCCACCATAGAGTTACGTCCCTTTACAATCTGAGTTCAAATCCCGCCGAAGTTAACTTTGCCTTTCATCCTTACGAGGTCGATAAAATAAAGTACCAGGAATGCACTGAGTAATTGCTGGCCTTGTGCCAAAAGTATAAACAGTTATTATTGATAAAATAAAGTACCAGTAATGCACTGGGATAATTGCTGGTCTTATGCCAAAAATAAAAACATTATTATTATTATTGTAGAAAAGAAAGACTGCTTTAACGAGCAACTTTTACAAACAACCGCAATGACAGAGGACGGAGACATTGTTATGCTAGCAGGGGAATTCAATGGTCATGTTGGACAGCTCTACGATGGTTACACTGGAGTACATGGAGGGCACAGTTACGGCTCAAGAAATGAAGGAGTGAGACTTCTTGAATTCTGTGATGCAAGTACACTGACTAAGCAAGAGATGGAATGAGACATATAGGGAGGTGTGGAGAAGAAAGGTCTGGAAGCTAAAAGACCTTTCACTAAAATACAAATTTAGGAAAGCCCTTCAAGATGTGTATGACGAAAAAGAAGACGATTTAGAGACGTATGACATAGATAATAACTGGAATTTCTTACGTGACAACTTACTGCAGGCTACTGATGAAACTTGTGGCTGGAGCAGAGCTCCAACCAGACAAGGAGTGACCTGGTGGTGGAACAGCACAGTAGATAAGGCCATTAGAGACAAAAGACTAGCATGGAAGGCTTGGAAAAAGGGTGCGAGTAGAGAAGGATATACAGCTGCTAAGAGAGAAGCTAGACGTCAGGTGTACTTAGCACGCAGGGAGGCTGAGAGTAGGAGGTTTTCCAATGTTCTGCGACAGGAAGATCAGAGGTGTGCGGTGTTCCACATTGCAAGGCAGTGTGTCAATGCAAATCAGGATGTTGTTGGAGATAAATGTGTCCGGAATGATGCCGGTGTACTTGGTGTCACGAATGATCAGAAAAAGGAGGCCTGGAAATGTCATTGTGAGAGACTGATGAATGTGGAGAACGAATGGGAGAGAGAGAAATTACCACAGTAGATCCGACAGAGGGACCAGCTATTGAGATTGACGAATATAGGGTCCAAGAGGCGATTAAGGAAATTAAAAATGGTAAGGCTGCTGGACTGTCGGGGATAGATGCTGAAGGCATCAGGGGACGTAGGCACTAAACTGGGTGCACGCATCATCAATCAGGCTATATATGGTGGTGTCATACCCAAAGACTGGTGCAGCAGTATTCTCATAAATTGCTACAAGGGTAAAGGGAATGCTCTGGAGAGGAGCAATTATGGGAGTATAAAACTGATGGATCAGGTTATGAAAGGGGCAGAAAGGATATTAGCACAACTAATTAGAGAAAGGGTCAAACTAGATGAGATGCAGTTTGGTTTTGTGCCTGGGTAAAGTACAACAGATGCCCTCTTCTTGGTGAGACAATTACAAGAGAGGTTCTTAGAGAAGAATAAGCCACTATACTTAGCCTTTGTTGACCTAGAGAAGGCCTTTGATAGGGTACTCCGATCTGTCATCTGGTGGTCCCTAAGGAAACTAGGTGTTGAGGAATGGCTCATGAGGACTGCAAACTTTGTACAGAGGTGCTGTCAGTAAAGTCAGGGTAGGAATGGAATTTAGTGAGGAATTCCAGATACAAGTAGGAGTAGATCAAGGTTCGGTCCTCAGCTCGCTCTTGTTCATTATAGTCCTCCAAGCCATAACAGAGGAGTTTAAGACTGGCTGTCCATGGGAACTTCTCTATGCTGACGATCTGGTTCTTATAGCAGAATCAGTAGAGGAGCTAAAGAATAAATTCTGGCTATGGAAACAGCAGTTGGAAGCAAGAGGACTGAGAGTGAATCTAGCTAAGACAAAAGTGTTGATGAGTAGAAAAGAGGACAAAACTCTGATTCCGTCAGGGAAATGGCCATGTTCGATATGCAGAAAAGGAACTGGCATAAATTCTATAAAATGTACACAATGCAGATCCTGGGAACACAAGAGATATAGTGGGATAGCAGGCAAACTAACAGGTAGGGAGAAATACGTCTGCAGTAGATGTACAGGGAAATTAGACAGAAGTCGCATTGATAGACACATTTTTCAAATGCGGGTGCTATAGAAGTGGTGGATAGCTTCCGATACATAGGAGATCAGATTAGCATGGGAGGGGGGTGTTCCGAAGCCATAGTATCTAGAATAAGGACAGGTTGGAAGAAGTTTAGGGAGCTGCTTCCTCTGCTGACGAAGAAGGGTTTCTCCCTGCATACGAAAGGCTGGTTATATGATGCTTGTGTGAAGAGCGTGATGCTGCATGGTAGTGAGACATGGGCAGCAACTGCAGAGGATATGCGACGGCTGGAGAGAAATGAGGCAAGCATGTTCCGTTGGATGTGCAATGTCAATGTGCGTGAACGACCCAGCATGAATGTGTTGAGAGAGAAACTGTGTCTGAGAGGGATAGAATGTAGTGTGCGAGAGAGGAAACTGAGGTGGTATGGACATGTGATGCGCATGGAGGATTACCGATGGGTGAAGAAGTGCCAGGAAATGCCAGTTGAAGGAAGACGTGGTAGAGGTAGACCAAGAAAAACATGGGCCGAGGTGGTGAGAACAGACCTCAGATCGCTGAAGCTCACGGTGGAGATGATGGAGGACCGTGACAAGTGGAGAGATGCTGTGCTGAATAAGACCCGTCCCACCCTTGCAAGCAGGGAAAAGCAGACGTAAAATGATGATGATGATGATGAAAGCAGTTTTGTTTCAGTAGGGTTAAGGGAGGTTTGGGTACTCATTTTAGCAGCTGAAACAACCACATAGAAGCTCTTTTGTTGATTCAATACAGTGTATGTTTTCCCAATTGTTGCTGTCCACTGCGGCAGCGTTTATTTTATAACTTGAGATTTGTTGTGATAGAATTCTGGTGGTTTTGGAGTGGGTTGGAATCAAAAGGGTTAACCAAGATTTATTTTCTTCTTAATTTCCAGGTCATACTCATGGAGGTCAAATGTTTCCCATGATGATAGGAGCCTACCTTATAAACCCATTCTTTGCTGGATTGTACCATTATCAGGGACGGAGTTATGTCTACGTATCTGAGGGTACTGTTTACTGGGGTATACCAATGAGAATTGGTAGTTCCATGGAAATAACAGAAGTTCTGTTGACAAATAGATAATAAAACATGAAACAACAGGTAAGGTTTCTTAACACCTGTAAATATATTTCTTTCATTCAACCTCCACATAGACAGGCATATACATATGTAATTATATATATTATATTATATTATTATATATAGATAATTATTTTGTCTGACGAATGAACTGGATGTTCCTTGCAAGAATCATTTAGTTTCTTGAAACCTTAGGTAATGAAATAGTTATATTGTGTTGTTTATTATGTAAATATATATATATATGTAAAAGGTAAACAGAAGTAACACAATCGGTACAGTATATGGAAGGGATATATTAGGTTAATGCTTGATATAGCAGGAAGAGGGTCTTAACGTTTCGGACGCTAGTCCTTCATCAGAAGAAAGAATGAGAAATAAGATAGATTGAGGGGACGGGCGGGTTGGAATTGGAAAAAATGTCTTTAGATAAAAATAACAGGTCCATTCATGTTGACATCTCTTGCAAATATATATATATATATATACAAGTGAAATTTGTTTGTGTAGAAACAAATATAAAACAAGTAAGATTGCAACCAGCACTCGTAGACTGATATTGTATTGAAACATGTGTTAAAGAATGAAGTTTTGATAAAATTCTTCACTTCTTTTCTATACTTCACGCCTAGTGTTTGTTTTTCCTATACATTTATATATATATATCATCATCATCATCAGCTTCGTTTAACGTCCATTTTCCATGCTAGCATGGGTATATATATATATATATATATATATAGGTATTAAAGGTGCAAATTAATTGCGTCCGTGTGCCAAATGAACACTCGATTCTCGTGGGGAGCAGACTATCAATAATATTAATATATAAGGGAACGAAGATTCATTGTTGCATCATATACATATTTAATTAGATATTACATATGTTTCACTGTCAATCAGCTCAAGGAACGATCTATTAATGATCGAACCTGACTTTAGAGTCAGAAACGTGTTTAATGCTTTACAGTATTTAGTTATGGTCTTTTACGGTCTGAGTTCAAATCCTGCCACGGCTAGTTTTGCCTGTTATCCTTACAAGGTTGATAAAATAAAGTACCAGTCATGCATTGGGGTCAACTCACCCCCCCCCCCTAAAAAATTGTTGGTTTTATGCCTAAATCAGAAAGGGCAGTGGAATTGGCAGTATCGGTAGAGGGTCGGACGCCATGCTTTGTAACATAGAGTTACAACCCTTTATGATCTGAGTTCAAATCCTGCCGAGCTTAACGTTGCCTTTCATCCTTTCAGGATTGATAAAATAAAGTACCAGTTACACACTGGAGTCGATTTAATCGATATTCCCTTTCCCCAAAATTGCTGGTCTTATGTCTAAATCAGAAACAATTATTATTACTGGTTAATCTTGCCAAGGTGAACTTTGCCTTTCATCCTTACAGGGTCAATAAAATAAAGTACCAGTAATGTACTGGGTAATTGCTGGCCTTGTGCCTAAAGTAGAAACAATTATTATTATTTTTATTTCTATTTTCCAGATATGTACCTTGTGATCTCAAAGAATATCCTCTAAAAAGCTCTAAGAATTAAATACCGAAAATGTTTTTAAAAAAATACGAATCAAAAATGAATGCAAAAATGAGATTTGTGTTGCAATAAAAGAGAAAATAGTATTTCAATGATCTCTCAGATGTCAGGACTGGAACTGTACCAAGAGAAGCTTCAGATGGTTTTATAAAGAGTCTTTCACAATGAACCCACGTGAAAGTCAGGAGTGAGTTAACTGAATAATAATAGTACTCTGTATGTATGTGTGTCCCTGTATGTATATGTGTCTCAGTCCCTGTATGTATATGTGTCTCAGTCCCTGTATGTGTGTCTCAGTCCCTGTATGTATGTGTGTCTCTCTCAGTCCCTGTATGTATGTGTGTGTCCCTGTATGTATATGTGTCTCAGTCCCTGTATGTATGTGTGTCTCTCTCAGTCCCTGTATGTATGTCTCTCTCAGTCCCTGTATGTGTGTCTCTCTCAGTCCCTGTATGTATGTGTGTGTCCCTGTATGTATATGTGTCTCAGTCCCTGTATGTATGTGTGTCTCTCTCAGTCCCTGTATGTATGTGTGTGTCCCTGTATGTATATGTGTCTCAGTCCCTGTATGTATGTGTGTCTCTCTCAGTCCCTGTATGTGTGTCTCTCTCAGTCCCTGTATGTATGTGTGTCTCAGTCCCTGTATGTATGTGTGTCTCTCTCAGTCCCTGTATGTATGTGTGTGTCCCTGTATGTATATGTGTCTCAGTCCCTGTATGTATGTGTGTCTCTCTCAGTCCCTGTATGTATGTGTGTGTCCCTGTATGTATATGTGTCTCAGTCCCTGTATGTATGTGTGTCTCTCTCAGTCCCTGTATGTATGTCTCTCTCAGTCCCTGTATGTGTGTCTCTCTCAGTCCCTGTATGTGTGTCTCTCTCAGTCCCTGTATGTATGTGTGTGTCCCTGTATGTATATGTGTCTCAGTCCCTGTATGTATGTGTGTCTCTCTCAGTCCCTGTATGTATGTCTCTCTCAGTCCCTGTATGTGTGTCTCTCTCAGTCCCTGTATGTGTGTCTCTCTCAGTCCCTGTATGTATGTGTGTGTCCCTGTATGTATATGTGTCTCAGTCCCTGTATGTATGTGTGTCTCTCTCAGTCCCTGTATGTATGTCTCTCTCAGTCCCTGTATGTGTGTCTCTCTCAGTCCCTGTATGTATGTGTGTCTCAGTCCCTGTATGTATGTGTGTCTCTCTCAGTCCCTGTATGTATGTGTGTGTCCCTGTATGTATATGTGTCTCAGTCCCTGTATGTATGTCTCTCTCAGTCCCTGTATGTGTGTCTCTCTCAGTCCCTGTATGTGTGTCTCTCTCAGTCCCTGTATGTATGTGTGTGTCCCTGTATGTATATGTGTCTCAGTCCCTGTATGTATGTGTGTCTCTCTCAGTCCCTGTATGTATGTCTCTCTCAGTCCCTGTATGTGTGTCTCTCTCAGTCCCTGTATGTATGTGTGTCTCAGTCCCTGTATGTATGTGTGTCTCTCTCAGTCCCTGTATGTATGTGTGTGTCCCTGTATGTATATGTGTCTCAGTCCCTGTATGTATGTGTGTCTCTCTCAGTCCCTGTATGTATGTGTGTGTCCCTGTATGTATATGTGTCTCAGTCCCTGTATGTATGTGTGTCTCTCTCAGTCCCTGTATGTATGTCTCTCTCAGTCCCTGTATGTGTGTCTCTCTCAGTCCCTGTATGTGTGTCTCTCTCAGTCCCTGTATGTATGTGTGTGTCCCTGTATGTATATGTGTCTCAGTCCCTGTATGTATGTGTGTCTCTCTCAGTCCCTGTATGTATGTCTCTCTCAGTCCCTGTATGTGTGTCTCTCTCAGTCCCTGTATGTATGTGTGTCTCAGTCCCTGTATGTATGTGTGTCTCTCTCAGTCCCTGTATGTATGTGTGTGTCCCTGTATGTATATGTGTCTCAGTCCCTGTATGTATGTGTGTCTCTCTCAGTCCCTGTATGTATGTGTGTGTCCCTGTATGTATATGTGTCTCAGTCCCTGTATGTATGTGTGTCTCTCTCAGTCCCTGTATGTATGTCTCTCTCAGTCCCTGTATGTGTGTCTCTCTCAGTCCCTGTATGTGTGTCTCTCTCAGTCCCTGTATGTATGTGTGTGTCCCTGTATGTATATGTGTCTCAGTCCCTGTATGTATGTGTGTCTCTCTCAGTCCCTGTATGTATGTGTGTGTCCCTGTATGTATATGTGTCTCAGTCCCTGTATGTATGTGTGTCTCTCTCAGTCCCTGTATGTGTGTCTCTCTCAGTCCCTGTATGTATGTGTGTCTCAGTCCCTGTATGTATGTGTGTCTCTCTCAGTCCCTGTATGTATGTGTGTGTCCCTGTATGTATATGTGTCTCAGTCCCTGTATGTATGTGTGTCTCTCTCAGTCCCTGTATGTATGTGTGTCTCAGTCCCTGTATGTATGTGTGTCTCTCTCAGTCCCTGTATGTATATGTGTCTCAGTCCCTGTATGTATGTGTGTCTCTCTCAGTCCCTGTATGTGTGTCTCTCTCAGTCCCTGTATGTATGTGTGTCTCTCTCAGTCCCTGTATGTATGTGTGTGTCCCTGTATGTATATGTGTCTCAGTCCCTGTATGTATGTGTGTCTCTCTCAGTCCCTGTATGTGTGTCTCTCTCAGTCCCTGTATGTATGTGTGTCTCAGTCCCTGTATGTATGTATGTGTGTGTCTCAGTCCATGTATGTATGTGTGTCTCTCTCAGTCCCTGTATGTGTGTCTCTCTCAGTCCCTGTATGTATGTATGTGTGTCTCAGTCCCTGTATGTATGTGTCTCTGTCCCTGTATGTATGTGTGTCTCTCTCAGTCCCTATATGTATGTGTGTGTCTCAGTCCCTATATGTATGTGTGTGTCTCAGTCCCTATATGTATGTGTGTGTCTCAGTCCCTGTATGTATATGTGTCTCAGTCCCTATATGTATGTGTGTGTCTCAGTCCCTGTATGTATGTGTGTCTCAGTCCCTGTATGTATGTGTGTCTCTCTCAGTCCCTGTATGGATGTCTGTGTGTGTGTGTGTCTGGGCACACGTGTATGTGTATGTGTATGCATTCATTCATGTGTGTGTGTGTGTATACATACTGATGTATGTATGTATGTATGTATGCGTGCGCATGCCGAAAGAAACAGTTCCACCCAGCGATCAAAGAATGAATCTTTTACTAACAATAACAGATTAATTTAATAAATTAATTGTATAACAGATTAATTTAATAACAAATTAATTGTATAACAGATTAATTTAATAACAAATTAATTGAATTACAGATTAATGGATTATCAAACTGAAAACATTCCAGAACCATTTCAGTCTTATATTGTGTTTTGTTAATTTTAAAATGACCATCAATTGATATGTGTGTTCTTTAGTAAATTATTTCATTTTCGTTAATCATGTCTTTTTTTAAAAGTTCACTAATACACATTTACAAAATTTCTTCAACTGTTTTCCTCTCTTTTAATATTGTTGTTATTTCCTGTGAATTGGCAGTATCGGTAGAGCGTCAGACACCATGCTTTGCAGCATAGAGTTATGGCCCTTTGCATTCAAATCCTGCCGAGGTTAACTTTGCCTTCCATCCTTATGCAGTCAATAAAATAAAGTACCAGTATTACACTGGGGTTGATATAATCGACTTTCCCCCTTCCTCAAATTCTGGCCTTGTGCCTGAAGTAGAAACATGACTATAGTTGGTCTTATTGTGTCACCACTGCATTACTGAGCACAGCTCTGTGAGCCTTGGGTCTGTGCAGTGTTGTCATTTCTATTGTATTGAGAGTAGTCTTCATAATATGTGAGCAGTGCCTAGTAGTGCTATTTTCTATATGCTTTATATAATTGTAATTCCTGGGGTTTTGGTTATATATCAGTCTGTGTCTTGTTATCATTGTCATCTCCTGCAGTAGTATATTCTTGTTATTTATGCAAAATGTCTTGTTTTTGTTAGTTTTTTTTGTCTTCATAGTTTTTAAACTTCAAATACTGATTGTTTATATAGTATATAAGTTTATCTGTATGTATATATATATATATATATATATATTTGATGCACGAAATTGCACTCGTGATGGTGGATGAAGAAGTATAGACGTAGTTGTTGGTTTGCCGCATGTAATTGTTTTTGTGTGCATTTTTCTGCTGATGTATATATATATATCATACATGAATACAAAACATTGTAGCCATATATATATATATATATGGTTACAATGTTTTGTAATGTATGATTAGTTTATATAATATTTTTACAAACATGACATTAGATAAAAAAAATAAATAGACAGAACCACATGCAAGAATTCGACTGTATCTGTTGTAAAGCAAATGACTACATTAGCATTAAACTAATGTGACCTGACAACTTCTCAGTCAAATTAGCATCTATAAATGTTTGATGGGGCAATAATGATCCTAAACCATAAAGAAAGCTTTAAGCGATACTCTGACCAACTCCAAGGAACTTCAAACATCACTGGTGACAAGTCACTATATTATACTAAAAGAAGAGAAATAAATAAAGAAATATATAGAAATATATATTTTTGTAATATTACTGTGTAGCGCCAAAGATCTTGGTCCAGTGACATTGTCTTGGAGAGGTGTAAGTGTGTGAGGTCGGAATTTATCAAGTCGTCCCAGGTTTTTCTGGGTCTGCCTACTCCGTGGCTACCGTCTATTTTTATCGCCCTGCACTTTTTTATACAGCTGTCGTCTTTCATGCGCATCACGTGACTGTATCAACGTAGTCTTCTCTCGAGTAAACATCTGATCCCTCTTATATATATATATATATATATATCATCATCATCGTTTAACGTCCATCATCCACCCTAGCATGGGTTTGACGGGTTGACCCTTAGGGAGAGAGTCAGGTCAGAAGACCATGTTTAGCTCACATTATCATCATCATCGTTTACATCTATTTTTCACGCTTGCATAGGTTAGATGGGTTTGTCGCATTTGAGGCATGTTTGGTCGGGTGACCTCATCTCACTCGTATAGAGCTGTTTCTGGCTGGTTTTCTATGGCTGGATGCCCTTCCTAGTGCCAACCACATTTTCAGTGTATGCTGGGTGCTTTTTGCCGTGTTATATATATGTGTGTGAATGCATGCAGCTGTGCTTGTCATGCACACGTGTGCCTATTTGCACATGCATGTGATATCTGTGCATACCTTATCCACCCCTCTATCAATCCACTCAACCCCTCTATCCATCCACTCAACCCCTCTATCAATCCACTCAA
The DNA here is from genome assembly GCA_964016885.1 of Eledone cirrhosa. Classification (NCBI taxonomy): domain Eukaryota; kingdom Metazoa; phylum Mollusca; class Cephalopoda; order Octopoda; family Eledonidae; genus Eledone; species Eledone cirrhosa. The sequence continues at coordinate 3,113,986 of OZ024748.1, forward strand.
CCCCTCTATCCGTAACAAAAAGCACCCAGTCCATACTGTAAAGTGATCATGTAGGTGTAGCGACAAAAAAATCACCCAGTCCATATTGTAAAGTGGCCATGTAGGTATCACAATAAAAAACACCCAGTCCACACTATAAGGTGGTTGTCTAAGTTTCACGACAAAATATTACACAGTACTTACTTAAATGAAGTTGGTGTTAGGCCTTCCTAACATCCAGTTGTAGAAACCAAGCCAAAATCAGTTCTGTATGAGCAAGGCATAGTCACCTGACCTAGCATTGCCCACAACAGGACAACTCGTCTAACCCATGCTAGCATGGAAGAATGGACATAAAACTGAGATGATGATGATGATTTAACTTATACTATACTAGTTTGTAACAAATCATTTTTCTTTTTCTTCATTTTCTCCTATGGATGTTTTGTTCGTGTTGTTGTTTTCAACTCTAAACAGATCCAAGTTGAAAATAACACAAAAAATAATTACAATAACAAAGAAATTTAAACAAAAATTAACAGTCGTTATAATGAATAGAAATAAGAGTTGCTGTTTGATACATTTTTTTTTCTTGTACCTCTAATTCAAAATCCAGCTTTATCACACTGTGCCAAGCTGAATCTCCCTGAGAATCGCATTAAAGGTACATACACGTGTCAGTCAAATACTCCGCGACTTATATATCATCCATCATCTTTTCAAATAGCTAATAATATGTGTGGGCGCCACTACTACACACATGTGAAAGAATTTGACAGCCAAGTCTTGAAGAAGGTGCTTTCTCCTCCGTGTGGTGAGTTACCCGGCGCCAGATACCAACCTGGTATTTATACCCTCGCCCTAATTGTTCGTGTTGCAAGCACTAGAGTAGTCGCTAACCAAAGCTACGGACTTATATACAATTGTCAGGAAACTACCGTTCCTTTGACCAAACTGTAACACTGAGTTAAATACTCAATCACTTACTCTCGGGTCCCATCCCAAATAATAGGGGGGGGGGGGACATTTGCTTAAATGCTTATAAGTACGGGGGGGGGGGGTAAACTGGAGAGTTGGGAAATCGGTAGTTGTATAGTGTACGTTCGTAAATATGGGATTTCTTGTAACGTTCTTATTTTGTTTTGTCATATATAATGTTTTTTTTATGTAAAATAAAATTATTAGATTCTCCAACTGTTCTATCAATGTTTCACTTACAATAAAATTTCGTCGGAGATAGATTAGCAAAATTTAATAACCGGGTGGGGCTGGAAAAAATCTGAAAGATTTATAAGCGGTGGGGGTGGACGATTATTCAAGACGTGAGAGTATACGAAGACACCGGACGTGTTGACAGCAACAAGCACGAAAAAGAAGCGGTAAGTCAAGTCCCAGTATTTTTAGATATATTCCGCTCATCTCTCTCTGTTATGAACGACAAGCAGTGCCTGGGTTTCTGGTCGAAGTGACAGTTTTTTCGAAGCTGGAAAACTTTTCGCAGCTTATGGCGGCGTCTCTGATTAAAGAGTTACCTCCCTTGCATTGTGAAAAAAACGTATCTTGTTTGAGTGAGTACTGACTGCTTTAGTCGAAGTGGGCAGTCTTCAGTTTGTGGTGGAAAACAGGCTGTACCAAATATCCCCTGCATGACCAGTGGTGTATTGCTGGGGGTTCCTTGGGTGCAACTGCACACCCCTCCTCGCCCCGTAAAAAATGTCGGCAAATTTAGTGATTTTTGTCAGAAAATTATGGACGTCTGTTCCACCTTTATGCGCTTTACGTTATTCAATGCTGCATGAAATTATTATTTTGATAATTTTCAACACAAATATAGTAGAAATGAAATCGTAAAAGTATTGATACAGAAAAAAAGGTATCATTAACAAGAAAAATTTTTTTTCTTTCGATCGATATGAGAAAAACTTTAAGTTTATTCCTTAGGTGTTGCTAACAAAGAGAGGAAACTTAGATGAACAGTAAAAAAAGAATCGAATGAATTCCCCTACAGAAAAAAAAAATGTTATCTTGGTTATAAAAAAAACAACCTGAAATTATAAATACGAATAGGCTCTGTAATCGGTAAAGTCTAAAGGGACGCAACACACATCGTTATAGCGTTTCACCAGCCCTTTCTGTTGTCTGTAGATGTGTGTATATGTAACTTATGTACATTATGAATGGACGACTAAATGATTTTAACAATTGATAGTGGAAAAGATTTCAAATTGTCTTAACCCATTAGCATTTAAACCTGAAAATAATTGTGAAAAAACTAGCCACAACTAACATAGGTAATATCTTCGTGTACATATGTATGAGTATGAATATTAACACACATGTACACTCACACGCGTATAAATATAAACACATATACACTCACACATTTACAACTATATCCACACAAACACATATCATCATCGTTTAACGCCTATCTTCCACGCCAGCATGGGTTTGGACGAGAATTTTCCCACTTGAGACAAGATTGGATGTCTTGCTCGTATAGGACTGTCTGGCGGGTTATCTACGGCTGGATGCCCTTCCTAACACCAACCACGTTTACAGTGTGGACTGGGAGCTTTTTACCGTGTTACCTACACGGCCACATTACAGCGTAGATTGTGTTTTTTTTTTGTCGTGACACCTACACGACCTCATTTGTTTCGGACTGGATGTTGTGGTACCAACATAACTTTACATTGAAAGGGGTGGTGTGGATGGGGTGGGGGTAGTGGGACGGGGTGTATTTTTGTTAGAGGTGCCTACTGACTAGGTTTCGTTTTGTACTTAGGCAAGGCGGGTCTTCTGTATTACTGTGTAGCGCCAAAGATCTCGGTCCAGTGACATTGTCTTGGAGAGATGTGTGTAAGGTAGGTATTTATCAAGTCGTCCCAGGTTTTTCTGGGTCTGCCTACTCCGTGGCTACCGTCTATTTTTATCGCCCTGCACTTTTTTTATACAGCTGTCGTCTTTCATGCGCATCACGTGACCATACCAACATAGCCTTCTCTCGAGTAAACAGCATCTGATCCCTCTTATTCCTAATTTCTCACTTAGTTCATTTATGCTTTGCCGTTCACGTATAATACCATTACACATCCAACGGAGCATGCAAGCTTCGTTCCTCTCCAGTCTGCGTAGATCCTCTGCACACAATGCCCAGGTCTCACTGCCATGTAACATTGCTGTTCGTATGCAGGCATCATACAGCCTGCCTTTCATTTTTAGAGAGAAACCTTTAGCGGCCAATAGTGGTATAAGCTCTCTGAACTTTTTCCATCCTGTTCGGACTCTAGCTACAGTACTTTCAGAGCACCCTCCACCACTGCTGATTTTGTCACCCAGGTGACGGAAAGTGTCCACTATTTCTATAGAACCATCTGGGCAATGGAAGGAGCTAGTATCCTGTGGGCACTTGCTACTACTTATTGCACCTGAGCACCGGCTACATATAAAATCTATGTTCTTAGTTAGCTTACCAGTGATCCCACTACATTTTTTATGTACTCCTACTTTGCATTTGGGACATAAAATGGAGTTTCCGTCTACTCCTTTCCTACACACTGAGCATGGCCATTTCCCAGAGGGGACCTGTACCCTATTTTCCTTCCTACATACTAGAACTTTAGTCTGAGACAAGTTAATTTTAAGGCCTTTTGATTCTAGGTCATGCTTCCATGTTTGGAATTTCTGCTCTAGTTCAGCCATTGATTCAGCTATGAGCGTTAGATCATCTGCGTATAGAAGTTCCCATGGGCAACCGGTCTTGAACTCCTCTGTTATAGACTGAAGGGCAATAATAAAAGGAGGGGGCTAAGGACAGAGCCCTGATAAACACCAACTTTTACGCTAAACTCTTCACTAAATTCGTTGTTAAGTCTAACCTTGCTGACTGTTTCTTTATACATGGCTTGTATAGCTCTCACAAGCCATATATACTCACATAAGTGATATAAATATAAACACACATATACACACACAAGTATAGATATATTCACACAAGTATAAATATAAACACAGACATATACACACACAAGTATAAATAAACACACATACTCACACACACAATAATAATAGCCAATTTGCTATACATATACACACACGCACAAGTGTAGTGACTCTTAAAATGTTAGTCATTGTTTTCTATAGTTTTATCTCCTCCCGCCTTTCCTTCCTCAGTCAAGTGAGTGATGGAGCAAATATATAAATATACACAGTGGATTAACAGTATCAGTAGAGCGTCGGACACCAAATTGGTGACATAGAGTTACGTCTCAGATGAGTTTGGAGATTCAATTCTTGCTTACACGTTTCCATACTCTACAGAGTACACCAGGTGTAATTAATCGGGACTCGGGTACTAGGGAGGTTTTCATGTCTATTACACAATTCAACAGCCCTCCTGATCCTTTCTTTGGCAGGTTTTGTACATCTGGATGCCCTCCCTATCACCAACAATGTTACAGAGTGTACTGGGTGCGTTTATCAAGTAGATCGCCAGCATTCATTGAACAAGACATTTTATTCCATTTTATTTCCATCCATTTAGCTGAAAAAAGTGAGTACCTATTACAGCTGTGGTTTAAAACTGACAAACTGGTACTCTTGTACTTTCAGCCATTTAACACTAATGAAACCAGAATATGTCTTTCTGGCTTTATAAATATTTCCTTGTTACTCTTCATACAGCAAGCTACCATATAGTTTTCTCTGTAATAACTTTGATGAGGCCATGTCTAACTTAATAGCTCCACCTAAAGGCCAGGCTAGCTCTTACCAAATTTAGTTTAAATATAGTTTTCTATTTACTGCCCAACACAGACTAGGTTCTTAGCAAATTTAGTTTAAATTTAATTTTCTCTTTACTGCCCAACACAAACCAGAAGGCCAGGTTCTTACCAAATTTAGTTTAAATGAAGTTTTCACTTTACTGCCCAACACAAACCAGGTTCTTACCAAGTTCAATTTAAATACAATTTTCACTTTACTGCCCAACACAAACCAGAAGGCCAGATTCTTACTAAGTTCAGTTTAAATTTAGTTTTCTCTTTACTGCCCAACTCAAAGTCAGGCTGTTACCAAGTTCATAAGAAGAATGACCTTTAATTAATCAAATCTGTTGCAGATTTTGTTTGTTTGATTTATAATAAATTTTTTTTTTTTTGTTGCTTTCCATTCTTTGTTGCAAGATTGTATGATAAATTGATTTAAAGCAGCCCTAGTACCACTACCAATAAAAGGTGGCAGGGAGACAGCTTAGCAATAATGCTAGATTGCCAGACTACCAGACTAAATTACTTTCTTTCTTCATTTTAAATCCTGCCATGGTGAACTTTGGTCTTTCATATCGCTCTCTTTCTTCTTGCTCTCCCTCTTATTCCCCCTCTCTCTCATCTCTCCCTCTATCTCTTTCTCCCCCCCCCCCCCCTGTAATCAATAAAATAATCAACAAAATAGTTACCACAAAACCAAACAAACAAACTCCTCAAAATGGAGAGATTTCCTAGGGTCACCCATGGAGAAAGCCCACAAATGGCTACAATCACCCTGAGAACTAAGGCAAGTGCCTTTTTCAGGTGCACACTCAGAGCACTCTAATTCACTTTTCAACAATCTAGTTGGAAAGCAGAACTTCTCTCTCCCCCCTAAATTTCCTCTTCAAGTGAAATATGAAAAAGTTAACCAGGGCTTTGCTGAGGAAAGTGTTTGTCTTCAGCTCTTTTCAAATGTGTTCACCACACAATTTCTTTCTCCATTGCCACCAGAAGATAAACACAGCCTGTCTTTCTTGTGTAAAGGTATTTTTACACCCCTAGAGCCTACACCACACACTTCTGAACACACAGCAAACAAGAATACACATTTCATAAACATTTACCACCATTAACCCTTTACCATTTACATTACTCTATATTTACTATGGTATTTTCACAGTAAAGGCTTTATCTTACATAATTACCTCACAAAGTAACAAGTCTATGAGATTTTGATATTATTTATTTTGAGAACAATACCTTAACATCAGTATGAGGGGGCCAGTTACAGCTAGTTTGAACAGAAAGAGGTGAAAGAATTCTGGCCAGATATGGCCAGTTTAAATGCTAAAGGGCTAGAAAACAAATAAAAAAAGTTTCTGATATGACAAATGTAACTTTATAATAGTATCTGTTCAAACTTTTAACTGCACCTGATGAAATAGTTGTCAGTTTTCTATTACTCCTCCACACACTCTGTACCACCTTGTACCACCTTGTACAATCTGCCATGGTGACCATACCCAGACTTTGAAACCTAAGGTAGTACAATATATGTATGAATGTATATTTATAAATACTATATAGAATTGATTCATGTCCACTCAATATGGTTCAGGTCAGTATTTGACCTGTTTGTATATATCGATGTTGTGGGGTTATTGTAACATGACTTTGGTCGCCTTATTCTTAGTGTCACACGTCATTAACTTTTTGTGTTTATTCTGGGTGAAAACGTATCAATTCCTCATTTCACTGAATGCTTTTTAACTGCTTCTTATAATTCGATAAAAGCACCCAGTCCACACTGTAAAGTGGTCGTGTAGGTGTCACGACAAAAAGCACCCAGTCCACACTGTAAAGTGGTCGTGTAGGTGTCGCGACAAAAAGCACCTAGTACTCACTGGAAAGTGGTTGTGTAGGTGTCACGACAAAAAGCATCGAGTACTCACTGTAAAGTGGTCATGTAGGAGTCACAACAAAAAGCACCCTTTACTCACTGTAAACGAAGTTGGAATTAGGAAGGGCATCCAGTTGTAGAAACAAGCCAGAATCAGTTCTGTATGAGCAAGACATGGTCACCTGACCTGGCATTGCCCACAACATGACAACTCGTCTAACCCATGCTAGCGTGGAAGAATGGACATAAAACTGGACATTATACTGATATATATATATAGTGGGTGTGTGTGTATGAATGTATGTATGGGTCTGTAATTCCTGATAGAATTGTAAGAGCTCATCTCTCTCTGTATGAACAATGCAGGTGTTCTTTCCAGAGGAGAGAGAGGAAGATCAACGAGAGAAAGAGATATAGAGGGAAAATAAACCCCTTATTTGTTTTTAAAAAAAATTAAATCTTTATCTGTTTATTTAAAATCCATTATCTGAATTATTAGAAAATTCATTTGTTCAACATGTTACATGCTTGCAGGTGGTATTAGTTAGCTATAACAATTTATTCTATAGTATCTCTCTCTCTCTCTGGACACAGCAGGTTAGTAGATAAATGGAGTATCCCCCACCACTCTCTCTGTATGTGTGTGTATGTGTTTGTACGTATGTATGTATATATATTTATAATGAAATTATTATGTACAGTGCTGAGGTGCACTACAACTCATCAAAGGTGCATGTATAGTACATAGGGTAATGTACAAATGTCAGGAAAGTGAACAGTGTATGAGTTATGACATACATGTGTGTGTATGAAGGGGGGAATATTGGGTGTAATGTTTGCGAATTTCAGGAAGCATGGAGGTTTTGAAGGATGCAGTGTCCCGGCAGCTAATAACTGATGCAGGGAATTTGTTCCATGCTTCAGCAACTCTGAGCATGAAAAAATGTTTCTGAAAGTCATGGGAGCTGTGGCTGTTTTCTGACTTTGCTGGCATGTCCACGTGTGTTAGACACATGGAATTCAAAAAGGTGCTCTGGGTTGTTGTTGGCAAGATGGTTAATAATTTTGTGGGTGTTTACCAAGTCAGTTGCCAGACGTCGGAGCTTCAATGTATCTATGCCTAGGGAAGCAAGGCATTCAGGGTGTGGTAGATGCCTGATGGAGGGTATTCGCTTGGCTGCATGTCCCTGAACAGTTTCCAGGAAGTCAATGTTCTGAGCAAGATAGGAGTTCCAGACTGGTGATGCAAATTCTAAATGTGACCTGCGCCATAGCTATATACAGTTTTAAATAGATAGCTGGAGAGCGGCTGACAAAGGTCTTGCTGGATGATGCTACGACACCCCCGGCGTTCTTGACTATTTTATTTATTATGGCTAAGTCGTGAGTCTTGTTATTCTAAAGTTTCACCTGGGCACACTCAGGATCTACTCTACTTCAATATTGAGTACTTTTTCTCTCATCCATCAACTACATACAGATATACCGCCCGGTTTGTCTCACTTTCTCGATCTCACACTCACTCTCTCACACTCCCCTCTTTCTCTCTGCCTCCTTTCTCTCTCTCTCTCTTTCCTTCTCTCCAGTACACCTCTTCCCCACCTTTTAATTGTGATATCCTAGGTAAGGTTCATCAGCTGTTAGCTGTTTTTTATTTTATTTCTGTAAACACTGGCTTATAAAATATTTTCACTATTAAATTCTTTGATCTTTTGAATTGTTGGTGTGAAATCTTGTTAAAACAGATCTTGTCATATGAAAGACAATGTTGTCTCTGATGAAGCAAGGATGTATTGGAATACATATAAAAATGAGAAAACTCATTGCTAGGACAGCCGTTAAACAGTTAAATGCTGTCAAAAGACAGCAATGGCTCAGAGGACAGTGGCCAGTGATGAACAGAGAGACAATGTGGATTGTTTATCTGTTGACCACTGGCCACTGGTCTGTCATCTAAGGCATTCTCTCTGTTGACCACTGGCTGCTGGTCTCTGTCATCTGAGGCATTTTTGCCCATTGCTGTCTTTGACAGGTTATTCTAGCAATGTTTTCTCATTTTTATATGTATTTAGATATTGTTATATTTTGGAAGGGTCATATTGCCAATAAAAACACCTGCGCCATGAGTTTCACTTCAGTTTTATTATTAGCTGTGTAGTGTGGTGGATTGGCAGTATCAGTATCACATGCTCATACAGATACATACACGCGTACACATGCATGCAATCACATGCTCTCACATGCACACAATCACACACACACGCATGCTCACACACACACACAATCACATGCTCACTCACACAATCACATGATCACTCACACAATCACATACACACAAATACATACACACGCATGTTCTCACACACACGCACACAACCACTTGCTCACATATACTCACACACACAGATGCAAGATATAGAATTTGTTTTAGTATTTACTTCAAATTCAGTCTTTCTCTGTACAATTTCTGCAATCCATAAACCAATTCTAATTCACCTTTGAGCATGATGTCACAGTCATTTCTCAGTAAAGTTATTTCATTATGCCAAACACTTGCCTGTATTTTTAAAACTGAGGATTTTTTACTCATACAAAATGTCTTTGTTAAAGAAAGTAAGGATTGATAATGATGGACTTCAGAGAAAATATCTTTCTTTTCTGTCCTTATTTTGTTCCAAAAAACTTCCAAATAATGTTTGTAGAGCAGATAGTCGGCTTCAGCTGTTTTTTTGTGGCGGTATATGTCTTCAATTGTTAAAGAATCGAGAGAATGAGAAGAACGAGCTACGTTTCTTTTAATATATAAAATATCTTTCGTTTCCCAACATAATTTTCGCTTTAGAAGAACCATCGACATATCAAAATATTCTGTTATCAAAACTAAATGAAAGTCTTCATCTAAAACAGAAATATACTCAGCAATTACATTTTTATCATGGAAGTTGGAATGATTCAGACCCAGATCATATGACATGCGGTTGTTTGTGTAAGAAAATCCTGGATTTTTCAACAAAGATTCATACTTAGTTGGATTCTTTAAGTATTCACTTAAAGAATGCTCTCCAGGCACTGCTAGAAGATATTGATTTCTCCATGTGTTCCTATAATAAAAGAATGCTGATACAAACTGTCTTAAGGGCTCTCGCAAAATTGTAAAATAATACATGTTCTTCGGAAGTAGTTTCTGGAAGGCACTTCGATTATAAATGACATGATTGCAAAGAATGTTGTAAGATTTATTTTGTGGAAGTCGTAGGATGTGATTTTCCGAAAGGGTTTCGGTTTTGCCCAAGTAGTGTCCAGATTTAGGGAGAATGAAATTTAAGTTGTTTGTCATACCATACCTTTGTAGTACATTCATAATTGTTGTACTCCCAGTTTTGTGTACTTTTAGAAATACTATATTTTTCTGGGGTATACAAGTTGATGTTCCAGCTTTATGATGGTTATTATTAGTGCAATTAAATTGGTGATGCAGAAGAATATATAGATTAATAGTACAGATGAAGAGCAAGATTAAGACAATGGACCTTGGTAAAAACTGGAAAATATATTGGGGGATTGGCATTTTTTTCCATTGGTGTCTGTAGATAGAAGAAAACATAGAACATTGATAGATAAAATATATTAACAAATATGCATTGATATTTACATATTACATCGTCATCTCAGACAATGTTGGCAGGATTTCTACAGCTGGATACCCTTTCTAACACCAACCCTTTCTAACCAACTATTTTACAGAGTGTATGTACATTAATATTTACTTATGAATGTGTATACTCAGGAAGAAGAATGACAGTGAGGTTAAGGCATTAGAATTTTTACCATGAAGTCATGAATTCAGTCAAATCTTAACACAACACCCCATTGAAGAAGGCTTGTTAAACCTACATATGTGTGACCCACAACATCATCATCAATGCAAAATAAACCCTTAACAATCTTTGAATTCAGAACTTAAGGGAAGAAAACTATCACATATTATTCTGTCTTTAACATATTTTGATACAAAACCACCAGAAACTACCTCAAGTTCTCTGAGGCAAAGCTGTTCATTTTATCTAAAAAAAACCTTCTATAATAATTTTATGTAAAACCTTTGTTAACCTTTTAGCATTTAAAGCAGCCGTATCTGGCCAGAATTCTCTCAACTCTTTCTGTTCAAACCAGTCATAACTGGCCACTCATATTGACATTAAGGTATTGTTCTCAAAATAAATTATATCATCCTCAAAATCTCATAGATTTCATGTTATGTGAGATAAATTGTTGACCATGAAAATATAATGTTAAAGGGTTAAGGTTTGTTCAATGCCAACTTCACAATTGTTTCTACATTTGGCACAAAGCTGGCAATTTCAAGGTGAGGGGAAAGTCAATTAAATCAACCCCAGTGCATTACTGGTACATTATTTTGTCGACCCTACCCTTCATGGATGCAAGGCAAAGCTAACCTCGGTGGGATTTGAACTCGGAACATAAAGGGCTGTAACTATATGACATAAAGCATATTGTCTGATTTTCTACCGATTCTACTCCCAATCCACCACCTTTACTTGATATTATTTATTTTGAGAACAATACCTTAACATCAGTATGAGTGGCTGGTTACAGCTCGTTTGGCTAGAAAGGTGAGAGAATTCTGGCCAGGTATGACTGGTTTAACCCTTTAACATTTACATTACTCTATATATACTATTGTATTTTCATGGTAAACACTTTACCTCACGTAATTATCTCACGTAATATCGAATCTGAGATTTTGATATTATTTATTTTGAGAATAATACCTTAACATCACTATGAGTAGCTGATTATGGCCAGTTTAAACAGAAAGAGGTGAGAGAATTCTGGCCGGATACAACCAGTTTAAATGCTAAAGGGTTAAATATTAAAAGGTTAAAAACTTTCTGTAAGAACCATTGGTTAAATTATGTTTCAATCTGCAGCTTAATAACGAGTTCATTAGTTAAATTATGTTTCAATCTCCAGCTTAATAACGAGTTCATTACTTATATTATGTTTCAATCTCCAGCTTAATAATATAATAATAATGAAATTATTGTGTAAAGTGCTCAGGTGCACTACAACTCGTCAATATAGTACATAGAATAATACACAAATGTCAGAGAAGTACATGTTTGTATGTGTTAGCTGTAGTGTTGGCGGATCTCGGGAAGCATGGAGGCCTTAAAGGATGCAGTGTCTCGACAGCTAACAACTGATGCAGGTAGTTTGTTCCATGCTTCAGCAACTCTGAGCGTGAAAAAATGTTTCCGAAAGTCATGGGAACTGTGCTGTTTTCTTACTTTGTGGGCATGTCCACGTGTGTTAGACACATGGAAATCGAAAAGGCACTCAGGGTTGTTGTTGGCAACATGGTTAACAATTTTGTGGGTGTTTACCAAGTCAGTTGCCAAGCGTCGGAGCTTCAATGAATCCATGCCCAGGGAAGCAAGGTGCTCAGAGTATGGTAGATGCCTGATGGAGGGTATTCGCTTGGTTGCACGTCTCTGAACAGTTTCCAGGCGGTCAATGTCCTGAGCAAGATAGGGGTTCCAGACTGGTGATGCAAATTCTAAGTGTGGTCGCACCATAGCTGTATACAGCCTTAAATAGATATCTGGAGAGCGGCTGACAAAGGTCTTGCTGAGTGATGCTAAGACACCCTCGGCCCTCTTGACAATTTATAATGAGTTCATTAGTTAAATTATGTTTCAATCTCCAGCTTAATAACGAGTTCATTAGTTATATTATGTTTCAATCTCCAGCTTAATAACGAGTTCATTAGTTAAATTATGTTTCAAGCTCCAGCTTAATAACGAGTTCATTACTTATATTATGTTTCAATCTCCAGCTTAATAACGAGTTCATTAGTTATATTATGTTTCAATCTCCAGCTTAATAACGAGTTCATTAGTTATATTATGTTTCAATCTCCAGCTTAATAACGAGTTCATTAGTTAAATTATGTTTCAATCTCCAGCTTAATAACGAGTTCATTAGTTAAATTATGTTTCAATCTCCAGCTTAATAACGAGTTCATTAGTTAAATTATGTTTCAATCTCCAGCTTAATAACGAGTTCATTAGTTAAATTATGTTTCAATCTCCAGCTTAATAACGAGTTCATTAGTTAAATTGTTTCAATCTCCAGCTTAATAACGAGTTCATTAGTTAAATTATGTTTCAATCTCCAGCTTAATAACGAGTTCATTAGTTAAATTATGTTTCAATCTCCAGCTTAATAACGAGTTCATTAGTTATATTATGTTTCAATCTCCAGCTTAATAACGAGTTCATTAGTTATATTATGTTTCAATCTCCAGCTTAATGAGTTCATTAGTTAAATTATGTTTCAATCTCCAGCTTAATAACGAGTTCATTACTTATATTATGTTTCAATCTCCAGCTTAATAACGAGTTCATTAGTTAAATTATGTTTCAATCTCCAGCTTAATAACGAGTTCATTACTTATATTATGTTTCAATCTCCAGCTTAATAACGAGTTCATTAGTTAAATTATGTTTCAATCTCCAGCTTAATAACGAGTTCATTACTTATATTATGTTTCAATCTCCAGCTTAATAACGAGTTCATTAGTTAAATTATGTTTCAATCTCCAGCTTAATAACGAGTTCATTACTTATATTATGTTTCAATCTCCAGCTTAATAATGAATTTATTACTTATATTATGTTTCAATCTCCAGCTTAATAACGAGTTCATTACTTATATTATGTTTCAATCTCCAGCTTAATAATGAGTTCATTACTTATATTATGTTTCAATCTCCAGCTTAATAACGAGTTCATTACTTATATTATGTTTCAATCTCCAGCTTAATAACGAGTTCATTACTTATATTATGTCTCAATCTCCAGCTTAATAACGAGTTCATTTCTTATATTATGTTTCAATCTCCAGCTTAATAATGAGTTCATTACTTATATTATGTTTCAATCTCCAGCTTAATAACGAGTTCATTAGTTAAATTATGTTTCAATCTCCAGCTTAATAACGAGTTCATTAGTTAAATTATGTTTCAATCTCCAGCTTAATAACGAGTTCATTAGTTAAATTATGTTTCAATCTCCAGCTTAATAACGAGTTCATTACTTATATTATGTTTCAATCTCCAGCTTAATAACGAGTTCATTACTTATATTATGTTTCAATCTCCAGCTTAATAACGAGTTCATTAGTTAAATTATGTTTCAATCTCCAGCTTAATAACGAGTTCATTAGTTAAATTATGTTTCAATCTCCAGCTTAATAACGAGTTCATTAGTTATATTATATATTAGTGGAAAACTGCCAGTGTCATTCCTCTGTTCAAAAAGGGTGACCGCACATCACCTGTGAACTATCGTCCAGTCAGTCTTACTAGTTGCATCGCCAAACTGATGGAATCCTGTGTCAGAGAAACACTTTGGAACTTCTGGAGCTCTCACAGTCTTATCCGGCCCTCGCAATTTGGATTTATCCCCAACTCCAGCTGCTGTGATCAACTTATAGAGTTTCTTGAGGACATCACCTGGATCACTGATGGCGGCTCATGGGTGGATGTTGTTTACCTTGACTTTGCGAAGGCCTTCAATTCTGTGCCACACAAAAGGCTTATGGAAAAACTCTCTGCAATGGGTGTGAAGGATGATCTTTTTAACTGGTTGAAGTCCTTCATTCTCAGTCGAAGAGAGGTAGTCACGGTTCTGGGACAGCATTCCTCACCATATGAGATGTCATCTGGTGTACCTCAGGGATCTGTTCTTGGCCCCCTTTTGTTTGTGGCATATATTAATGACATAGATGCCAACTTAAAGAATGCCACAGTACTAAAGTACGCAGACGACATCAAGCTGTACCTTGAGATAAAAAGGACAGATCCTGAACACTATAGATCTTGCTTGCAGTCTGATCTGGACACAATGCAACAGTGGATCTCAGACTGGCAACTCAAGCTAGCTGTGGACAAGTGCACCACCATGCATTTTGGGAGTAAAAACCCAGCGTCCACATACTCCCTCCACAGCACTAATATCAAGAAGTCTTCCTGTGAACGTGACCTGGGCATTACGGTCAGCAGCGATTTGCGTTGGACGAGGCACGTCTCTTAAATTGTCAAGAGGGCCGAGGGTGTCTTAGCATCACCCAGCAAGACCTTTGTCAGCCGCTCTCCAGATATCTATTTAAGGCTGTATACAGCTATGGTGCGACCACACTTAGAATTTGCATCACCAGTCTGGAACCCCTATCTTGCTCAGGACATTGACCGCCTGGAAACTGTTCAGAGACGTGCAACCAAGCGAATACCCTCCATCAGGCATCTACCATACTCTGAGCGCCTTGCTTCCCTGGGCATGGATTCATTGAAGCTCTGACGCCTGGCAACTGACTAGGTAAACACCCACAAAATTGTTAACCATGTTGCCAACAACAACCCTGAGTACCTTTTCGATTTCCATGTGTCTAACACACGTGGACATGCCCACAAAGTAAGAAAACAGCACAGTTCCCATGACTTTCGGAAACATTTTTTCACGCTCAGAGTTGCTGAAGCATGGAACAAACTACCTGCATCAGTTGTTAGCTGTCGAGACACTGCATCCTTTAAGGCCTCCATGCTTCCCGAGATCCGCCAACAGAACAGCTAACACATACACACATGTACTTCCCTGACATTTGTGTATTATTCTATGTACTATATTGACGATATGTAGTGCAACTGAGCACTTTACACAATAATTTCATTCATTATTATTATTATGTTTCAATCTCCAGCTTAATAACGAGTTCATTAGTTATATTATGTTTCAATCTCCAGCTTAATAACGAGTTCATTACTTATATTATGTTTCAATCTCCAGCTTAATAACGAGTTCATTACTTATATTATGTTTCAATCTCCAGCTTAATAACGAGTTCATTACTTATATTATGTTTCAATCTCCAGCTTAATAACGAGTTCATTAGTTAAATTATGTTTCAATCTCCAGCTTAATAACGAGTTAATTAGTTATATTATTAGTTCCTGGTTATTTTCTAAGTTATTCAACTAGTCTTAGGAAGTGTTTGTCATTATAAATATAGTAATGAAGGGGGTTAATTACAGTCAGATTTTATTATCTGTCTAAACCTTGCAAGCAGGGAAAGATAGATGACTATGATGATGATGATGGTGATCTAAAGAAAGAATGATGTAAAAAGATTTATTTTTTGTTGGTTTTTATTTTACGCCTTTACCCAGTGGGAAGATCAGGGTCCATAATACATCCAAATATAACACAAACAGCCTCAAAATAAATATTAAAAACACACAACGACCCTTTGATGAATGAAAGGAAGACTTACCTGTAAATCTGAGAAAGTTTTTTCATGTTTGGTTTTGGTGTTAAAAAAATCCCCCCAAAATCCAAAGGAGTAATAGTAATAAAAAAAAACAAGGATAAAACAATACTACAAGGTATCTTTAGCCAGTGTTGTCTCCTGTAGCCTAAGGTTGACCAATCTCCAATGTCTTGAGGAATGAGGGAATTTAATAGATGAAATTTGTAGAAGCCTGTCGTATATGTATGTGTGTGTCTGTGTGATGTATATATATGTGCATTTATATGTACATATGTGTTTATATGTATGTGTATATATCTGTGTGTATATGTATGTGTATATATCTGTGTATATATCAGTGTATATGTATGTGTGTATATATATGTTCAGTTACTGATAGTTCACCAGTGTAAAAACTCAAGGCTTACTAGATAGATGTAGCTACTGATGTAGGAATTGTCTCTGTGGCATCGCCAGCCTTGGTGTCCATATGTATGTGAGTATGTATGTATATATGTGTGTATGTATGTATGTATGTATATATGTATATATACACTAGCAGGAACTAGCTGTTGAAACGGCAAGAGCTCAGCCGTCGAGGTCCCGACTCTTTATAATGTAACCATACTCTACTTCTCCAAGTATCGAGTACTCTGTTAAGTAATGGTCTAACCAGTTTCAAACTAAAGCCACCCTGATATATATATATAGTAGGTATATATATATGTATGTATATTATATTATATTGTATATATATATATGCATGTATATTATATTATATTATATTATATTATATTATATTATATATATATATATGCATGTATATTATATTATATATATATATATGCATGTATATTATATTATATATATATATATGCATGTATATTATATCATATATATATATATATATGCATGTATATTATATTATATATATATATATGTATATTATATTGTATATATATATATATATATATATATATATATATATAAAGATATGTATATATAGTAGGTATATATAGTAAGTATATATATATATATATATATATATATGTCTGCAGAGTATAAGGGCCGATATATCAACTAAATCCTTTCAAACCAGTAAAGGACAAAAAAAAAAAAAGAAAGATTCTAGGAGATTTGTTTGTTTTTGATTTTTGTTGATATTTTTTCTACCTTATTTCTTCTTCTTTTTCTTCTTTTTTTGTAACTTTCTTTCTTTTTTTGTTTGATTTACTCCAAGTACATTCTGTGCCTTAGCAGGATTACTATTGTTAAGTCTGCAATTATAAATTACAATACCTCAGTACTTTCCTATGGCTTTTATTGAATTCTAAATGAATATCCTATTGGCCATATTGATTTTTTGGAGGTGGTGGGTGGGGTTGCTTTTAAAAACTTTTTCTTGTTTGTTTTGGGGTTTTGGTTTTTTTTTTTATAGTTGCTGCCACTCTCACCTCATCCCCCTCCAACACCACCACCCTTTCCCCCCTACTTCCTCCACCATCCTCCCCCACCGTCACCACCACCTTTTCTCATTTGTATTCTCTGTTCAATCCAGCCTTCTCTCTCTCTCTCATTTTATCCCTCTCTCTCACTCTCTCCCTATCTTTCTGTCTCTCTCTCACTTTTTCCTTCTCTTTCTCCTCTCCCCCCTCTCTCTCTTTCTTGTTGTTGGTGGTAGTGGTATGGTGACAGTGTCGGTGGTGGTAGTGACATGGTGACAGTGACATGGTGACAGTGTCGGTGGTGGTAGTGACATGGTGACAGTGTCGGTGGTGGTAGTGGTATGGTGACAGTGTCGGTGGTGGTAGCGACATGGTGACAGTGTCGGTGGTGGTAGTGGTATGGTGACAGTGTCGGTGGTGGTAGTGACATGGTGACAGTGTCGGTGGTGGTAGTGACATGGTGACAGTGTCGGTGGTGGTAGTGACATGGTGACAGTGTCGGTGGTGGTAGTGACATGGTGACAGTGTCGGTGGTGGTAGTGACATGGTGACAGTGTCGGTGGTGGTAGTGGTATGGTGACAGTGTCGGTGGTGACAGTGACATGGTGACAGTGTCGGTGGTGGTAGTGACATGGTGACAGTGTCGGTGGTGGTAGTGACATGGTGACAGTGTCGGTGGTGGTAGTGGTATGGTGACAGTGTCGGTGGTGACAGTGACATGGTGACAGTGTCGGTGGTGGTAGTGACATGGTGACAGTGTCGGTGGTGGTAGTGACATGGTGACAGTGTCGGTGGTGGTAGTGGTATGGTGACAGTGTCGGTGGTGGTAGTGGTATGGTGACAGTGTCGGTGGTGGTAGTGACATGGTGACAGTGTCGGTGGTGGTAGCGACATGGTGACAGTGTCGGTGGTGGTAGTGGTATGGTGACAGTGTCGGTGGTGACAGTGACATGGTGACAGTGTCGGTGGTGGTAGTGACATGGTGACAGTGTCGGTGGTGGTAGTGGTATGGTGACAGTGTCGGTGGTGGTAGTGGTATGGTGACAGTGTCGGTGGTGGTAGTGACATGGTGACAGTGTCGGTGGTGGTAGTGACATGGTGACAGTGTCGGTGGTGGTAGTGACATGGTGACAGTGTCGGTGGTGGTAGTGACATGGTGACAGTGTCGGTGGTGGTAGTGGTATGGTGACAGTGTCGGTGGTGGTAGTGACATGGTGACAGTGTCGGTGGTGGTAGTGACATGGTGACAGTGTCGGTGGTGGTAGTGGCATGGTGACAGTGTCGGTGGTGGTAGTGGTATGGTGACAGTGTCGGTGGTGGTAGTGACATGGTGACAGTGTCGGTGGTGGTAGTGGTATGGTGACAGTGTCGGTGGTGGTAGTGGTATGGTGACAGTGTCGGTGGTGGTAGTGGTATGGTGACAGTGTCGGTGGTGGTAGTGACATGGTGACAGTGTCGGTGGTGGTAGTGGTATGGTGACAGTGTCGGTGGTGGTAGTGGTATGGTGACAGTGTCGGTGGTGGTAGTGACATGGTGACAGTGTCGGTGGTGGTAGTGGTATGGTGACAGTGTCGGTGGTGGTAGTGGTATGGTGACAGTGTCGGTGGTGGTAGTGACATGGTGACAGTGTCGGTGGTGGTAGTGACATGGTGACAGTGTCGGTGGTGGTAGTGACATGGTGACAGTGTCGGTGGTGACAGTGACATGGTGACAGTGTCGGTGGTGGTAGTGGTATGGTGACAGTGTCGGTGGTGGTAGTGGTATGGTGACAGTGTCGGTGGTGGTAGTGGTATGGTGACAGTGTCGGTGGTGGTAGTGACATGGTGACAGTGTCGGTGGTGGTAGTGGTATGGTGACAGTGTCGGTGGTGGTAGTGGTATGGTGACAGTGTCGGTGGTGGTAGTGACATGGTGACAGTGTCGGTGGTAGTAGTGGTATGGTGACAGTGTCGGTGGTGGTAGTGGTATGGTGACAGTGTCGGTGGTGGTAGCGACATGGTGACAGTGGTGGTAGTGGCATGGTGACAGTGTCGGTGGTGGTAGTGGCATGGTGACACTGTCGGTGGTGGTAGTGGTATGGTGACAGTGTCGGTGGTGGTAGTGGCATGGTGACAGTGTCGGTGGTGGTAGTGACATGGTGACAGTGTCGGTGGTGGTAGTGACATGGTGACAGTGTCGGTGGTGGTAGTGGTATGGTGACAGTGTCGGTGGTGGTAGTGGTATGGTGACAGTGTCGGTGGTGGTAGCGACATGGTGACAGTGGTGGTAGTGGCATGGTGACAGTGTCGGTGGTGGTAGTGGCATGGTGACAGTGTCGGTGGTGGTAGTGGTATGGTGACAGTGTCGGTGGTGGTAGTGGCATGGTGACAGTGTCGGTGGTGGTAGTGACATGGTGACAGTGTCGGTGGTGGTAATGACATGGTGACAGTGTCGGTGGTGGTAGTGGTATGGTGACAGTGTCGGTGGTGGTAGTGGTATGGTGACAGTGTCGGTGGTGGTAGCGACATGGTGACAGTGGTGGTAGTGGCATGGTGACAGTGTCGGTGGTGGTAGTGGCATGGTGACACTGTCGGTGGTGGTAGTGGTATGGTGACAGTGTCGGTGGTGGTAGTGGCATGGTGACAGTGTCGGTGGTGGTAGTGACATGGTGACAGTGTCGGTGGTGGTAGTGACATGGTGACAGTGTCGGTGGTGGTAGTGGTATGGTGACAGTGTCGGTGGTGGTAGTGGTATGGTGACAGTGTCGGTGGTGGTAGCGACATGGTGACAGTGGTGGTAGTGGCATGGTGACAGTGTCGGTGGTGGTAGTGGCATGGTGACAGTGTCGGTGGTGGTAGTGGTATGGTGACAGTGTCGGTGGTGGTAGTGGCATGGTGACAGTGTCGGTGGTGGTAGTGACATGGTGACAGTGTCGGTGGTGGTAATGACATGGTGACAGTGTCGGTGGTGGTAGTGGTATGGTGACAGTGTCGGTGGTGGTAGTGGTATGGTGACAGTGTCGGTGGTGGTAGTGGCATGGTGACAGTGTCGGTGGTGGTAGTGACATGGTGACAGTGTCGGTGGTGGTAGTGGCATGGTGACAGTGTCGGTGGTGGTAGTGACATGGTGACAGTGTCGGTGGTGGTAGTGACATGGTGACAGTGTCGGTGGTGGTAGTGACATGGTGACAGTGTCGGTGGTGGTAGTGACATGGTGACAGTGTCGGTGGTGGTAGTGGCATGGTGACAGTGTCGGTGGTGGTAGTGGCATGGTGACAGTGTCGGTGGTGGTAGTGGCATGGTGACAGTGTCGGTGGTGGTAGTGGCATGGTGACAGTGTCGGTGGTGGTAGTGGCATGGTGACAGTGTCGGTGGTGGTAGTGACATGGTGACAGTGTCGGTGGTGGTAGTGACATGGTGACAGTGTCGGTGGTGGTAGTGGCATGGTGACAGTGTCGGTGGTGGTAGTGGCATGGTGACAGTGTCGGTGGTGGTAGTGGTATGGTGACAGTGTCGGTGGTGGTAGTGGCATGGTGACAGTGTCGGTGGTGGTAGTGACATGGTGACAGTGTCGGTGGTGGTAGTGACATGGTGACAGTGTCGGTGGTGGTAGTGACATGGTGACAGTGTCGGTGGTGGTAGTGACATGGTGACAGTGTCGGTGGTGGTAGTGACATGGTGACAGTGTCGGTGGTGGTAGTGGTATGGTGACAGTGTCGGTAGTGGTATGGTGACAGTGTCGGTGGTGGTAGTGACATGGTGACAGTGTCGGTGGTGGTAGTGACATGGTGACAGTGTCGGTGGTGGTAGTGGTATGGTGACAGTGTCGGTGGTGGTAGTGGTATGGTGACAGTGTCGGTGGTGGTAGTGGTATGGTGACAGTGTCGGTGGTGGTAGTGACATGGTGACAGTGTCGGTGGTGGTAGTGACATGGTGACAGTGTCGGTGGTGGTAGTGGCATGGTGACAGTGTCGGTGGTGGTAGTGGCATGGTGACAGTGTCGGTGGTGGTAGTGGTATGGTGACAGTGTCGGTGGTGGTAGTGGTATGGTGACAGTGTCGGTGGTGGTAGTGGTATGGTGACAGTGTCGGTGGTGGTAGTGACATGGTGACAGTGTCGGTGGTGGTAGTGGTATGGTGACAGTGTCGGTGGTGGTAGTGGCATGGTGACAGTGTCGGTGGTGGTAGTGACATGGTGACAGTGTCGGTGGTGGTAGTGGTATGGTGACAGTGTCGGTGGTGGTAGTGACATGGTGACAGTGTCGGTGGTGGTAGTGGTATGGTGACAGTGTCGGTGGTGGTAGTGGCATGGTGACAGTGTCGGTGGTGGTAGTGGTATGGTGACAGTGTCGGTGGTGGTAGTGACATGGTGACAGTGTCGGTGGTGGTAGTGGTATGGTGACAGTGTCGGTGGTGGTAGTGGCATGGTGACAGTGTCGGTGGTGGTTGTGGCATGGTGACAGTGTCGGTGGTGGTAGTGACATGGTGACAGTGTCGGTGGTGGTAGTGACATGGTGACAGTGTCGGTGGTGGTAGTGGTATGGTGACAGTGTCGGTGGTGGTAGTGGCATGGTGACAGTGTCGGTGGTGGTAGTGACATGGTGACAGTGTCGGTGGTGGTAGTGGTATGGTGACAGTGTCGGTGGTGGTAGTGACATGGTGACAGTGTCGGTGGTGGTAGTGGTATGGTGACAGTGTCGGTGGTGGTAGTGGCATGGTGACAGTGTCGGTGGTGGTAGTGACATGGTGACAGTGTCGGTGGTGGTAGTGGTATGGTGACAGTGTCGGTGGTGGTAGTGACATGGTGACAGTGTCGGTGGTGGTAGTGGTATGGTGACAGTGTCGGTGGTGGTAGTGGTATGGTGACAGTGTCGGTGGTGGTAGTGGTTTGGTGACAGTGTCGGTGGTGGTAGTGGTATGGTGACAGTGTCGGTGGTGGTAGTGGTATGGTGACAGTGTCGGTGGTGGTAGTGGTATGGTGACAGTGTCGGTGGTGGTAGTGGTATGGTGACAGTGTCGGTGGTGGTAGTGGTTTGGTGACAGTGTCGGTGGTGGTAGTGGTATGGTGACAGTGTCGGTGGTGGTAGTGGTATGGTGACAGTGTCGGTGGTGGTAGTGGTATGGTGACAGTGTCGGTGGTGGTAGTGGTATGGTGACAGTGTCGGTGGTGGTAGTGGTATGGTGACAGTTAGTGCTGTTGTTGTATATAAATCAAAGTTTCAAACATTGATTTTCTATAAAGATGATTCGATCACATCCATTGCAGTCGTCTGTTAATTTCTATCTTTTTCATTGTCATCTAAAATATACACACCTGCTTTTATGTGTGTGTGTGTGTGTGTATACATATGTGTACTTGTGTCTGTGCAGGTATGTGTGTGGTCATGTATATATGTGTATGGAGAGGTGTGTGCATGTGCATGTGTGTGTGTACATACGTGTGTGTGGAGAGAGGTGTGTATGCATCGTCATATATATATATATATATATATATGCATGTATATCATCATCATCATCGTTTAACGTCTATCTTCCATGCTAGCATGGGTTAGATGGGAATTGTCCCACCTGAGGCAAGGTTGGTCGGGTGACCGTGACTCGCTCATATAGGACTATATGGCAGGTTTTTTACGGCTGGATGCCCTTCTTAACATCATGTATATATATATGTGTGTGTGTGTGTGTGCATGGTGCATGTATATACGTGTGTGTGTGTAGAGAAGTGTGTGCATGTATGTATATGTATATATAGGGGGGGGGCATGTATATGTGCGTACATGTGTATGTATGTGTGTGGGCATGTAAAATGAAGAAAACGTTGGAAGTCAACAAAAGAAAAAACCCTCAAAAAAGCAACTTTTCACCGAACCTTGGCGGGTGATTTTCTATGAATTCCCCCTCCCCCTCCCAAATCGAATAAATGTTAACGGCTAGAATCCCTTCGATGTTTACGTCAACTAGATGGAAATCAATAATTATATTATGCTGATGTTTCGACTAAGTTTAATAAGCTAGCAGACAGAGAGTACGTAACTTTTTTAAAAAAACTTTCCTTTGAGAGTTATTTCCCCTGCAATGTGGAACACATTTTAAAATAATTTCCTCCAGAGATCGAGAGAGAGAGAGGGGGGGGGGTGAACAGTAGTGGACTGGTACTTTATTATATCGACTTCGAAAGGATGAAGGGAAAGTTGACATCGGCGAAATTTGAACAGACAGATAGAGCTAGAACAAATGACAGATAGCTAGAACAACAGACAGATAGCTAGAACAACAGACAGATAGCTAGAACAAATGACAGATAGCTAGAACAAATGACAGATAGCTAGAACAAATGACAGATAGCTAGAACAAATGACAAATCTATTTGATATGTGAGATTAGAGACGAAATGAGAAGGCCATTGTGTGGTCGCCAAACTTGCTAGAAATAGCAACTATCAAATTATGTCAATCGAATTGCACTATATATATATATGTATGTATGTATATATGATATTGGGAATGAATCGAAGTTGCAACTGCAATATAACAGATACTAATCGAATTGTAAGATACTTTATATATATATATATATATAAAGCTTTCCTGATGGTTTCTTTCGAATGAAACAGTTCTTGTCCTGTAGAAGCAATTTCGATATTAAATTTTATGCTTACACTCTACTAATGTATTGAGTACCTTACTTACTGTGGTTACCCTCGATTAAACCCTTAACTCATATATATATATATATATATATATAACTAGCTGCAGTACCCGGTACTACCCGGGAAAGGTGGGGTTATTCGCAGTTCCCAGAGTGCGCCTGAAAATGCTAGCAACCCTGGGTGCCCATACTGGATTTTCAATAGAACCTTTGCTAGGTGTGTTTATGGCTGATCAATTTTTGTGTGGAACTATCAATAGCTGTTTAAGTCATAAATCTTTCTTCCATCCAGCTTCATTCAGGTGATAAAAGCTGACTTTACCCAATTACACCTCTCAAAGGCGATGACACACGACCGGGACCTCTGGCATCATGCAGTAATACAGAAGACCCGACCCCCCACGGGTACAAGCCGAAGCT
>OZ024748.1:3143434-3163434 GCA_964016885.1 Eledone cirrhosa
ATATATATATATATATATATGTTTGTATGTATATATATATATATATGTTTGTATGTATATATATATATATATATAAGTTTGTATGTATATATATATATATGTTTGTATGTATATATATATATATGTTTGTATGTATATATATATATGTTTGTATGTATATATATATATGTTTGTATGTATATATATATATGTTTGTATATATATATATGTTTGTATGTATATATATATATAAGTTTGTATGTATATATATATATATGTTTGTATATATATATATGTTTGTATGTATATATATATATGTTTGTATGTATATATATATATGTTTGTATGTATATATATATATATGTTTGTATGTATATATATATATATGTTTGTATGTATATATATATATATGTTTGTATGTATATATATATATATGTTTGTATGTATATATATATGTTTGTATGTATATATATATATATGTTTGTATGTATATATATATATATGTTTGTATGTATATATATATATATGTTTGTATGTATATATATATATATTTATAATTGTATGTTTATATATATATATATATATATATATATATATATGTTTGTATGTATATATATATATATATATATATATATATATATAAGTTTGTATGTATATATATATATATATATATAAGTTTGTATGTATATATATATATATATGTTTGTATGTATATATATATATATATATATAAGTTTGTATGTATATATATATATATGTTTGTATGTATATATATGTTTGTATGTATATATATATATGTTTGTATGTATATATATATATGTTTGTATGTATATATATATATGTTTGTATGTATATATATATATATGTTTATATGTATATATATATATATGTTTGTATGTATATATATATATATGTTTGTATGTATATATATATATGTTTGTATGTATATATATATATATATGTTTGTATGTATATATATATATGTTTGTATGTATATATATATATGTTTGTATGTATATATATATATATATGTTTGTATGTATATATATATATATATATATATATGTTTGTATGTATATGTTTGTATATATATATATATATATATGTTTGTATGTATATATATATATATATATATGTTTGTATGTATATATATATATATATATGTTTGTATGTATATATATATATATATATGTTTGTATGTATATATATATATATATATGTTTGTATGTATATATATATATATATATGTTTGTATGTATATATATATATATATATATGTTTGTATGTATATATATATATATATCTGTTTGTATGTATATATATATATATGTTTGTATGTATATATATATATGTTTGTATGTATATATATATATATATATGTTTGTATGTATATATATATATATGTTTGTATGTATATATATATATATATATGTTTGTATGTATATATATGTTTGTATATATATATATATATATGTTTGTATGTATATATATATATATATATATATATGTTTGTATATATATATATATATATATATATATATGTTTGTATGTATATATATATATATATATGTTTGTATGTATATATATATATATATATATGTTTGTATGTATATATATATATATATATATGTCTGTATGTATATATATTTGTTTGTATGTATATATATTTGTTTGTATGTATATATATATGTTTGTATGTATATATATATATATATGTTTGTATGTATATATATATATATGTTTGTATATATATATATATATATATATATATATAACATCTCGGAGGTTGTTTTTCGTTGTTTCGTGGGCCGAAATGCGAATCTCGATAATTTATGTTTTTATATATATATATATATATATATATATATATATATATTTATGTATATATATATTTATGTGTATATACATATATTTATGTGTATATACATATATTTATGTATATATATATATATATACATAAATATATGTATATACACATAAATATATATATATATATAAAATATTAAACAAATAATGAACAAACAATTCCTTATATTAAACAAAAAAAGTTCACTATTTAACGATCGTTTCTAGGGTATATATGTGCTATAATTGGTATGCATATTTAACAGATCTATGTACAAAATTATACAAAATTATACAAATTATCAAGATTAAATATACATACCTAACTCATATATACGCCGTCTTCAGAAATAATGAAGTATATTTATTGATAATAACAACAATTCAAAATATCAGTTCAAAATTGACCAATGAAAACACAAAGGGTTAAAAAGCAGTTTGGTGTGTGTATATACATGTAAAACCCTACACACATTTTACAATAATGTGTGTATAATATGTATGTGCATACTAAAAAGATGGATGCAAATAAAAAATTTCAAGGTTAATATCTCTGTAAGCTTAATGCGCTGATAAGATACGCAATGATACTTATGTAGTCAAGCATATAAATATATTTTTTTCATACTCACACATATCAGTATAATCACACATACATGTGCGTATATATATAAATATACACATTACCACGAACACACAAACACACACACACCCCCCACTCACATTTATATATGTGGATATAAAATCATAAGCAAATAGAAATTAAGTCACTCACATAAACACACTGGTACATACATTTCAAGATCAAGATACAGAAATTAGGTGGGAGGGGGGGGGAGGGGTCAGTATTAGGTTGTCAGACCAGACAGCCTAATATAAATGTATCTATAAATTATGAAAAATAAAAAAATAAAAACAATAAAATATATTACATATAATATAATGTACATACGCATACAGATATACATACACATACATACATGTACGCGCACATAGAGATATCTACACATACATACATACACACATACCTATACTGTCATACACACACATACATTTACACGAACATACACATACACATATAAAAAGATAAAAATACGGACACACACACGCGCAACACATACACACATACACATATATATATATATATATATATATATATATATATATATATACATATATATACACACACACACATAGACTCATATATATATACATACACATACATATACCTATACATAAACATATATATATCCCACACTCATACCACCATGAAAACACATACAAACATCCAGATGTATATATATATATATATATATATATATATATATATATATATAAACATACACACACGTACACATATATGCATATATACATACATATATACACACATACACATATATATATATACACACACACATAAAATACAGACATGCACATATATATATATATATATATATATACATTTCATTACCCTTATATATACACATAGTATATATACATACACAACCTCACTTATACACATATACACATAAGTTATATTACAATAATAATAAAGAATAATATATATATATATATATATATATACATATATATACACACATATACACATATACATACATACACATACATATACATACATACATACACATACATACATACACCTAAATATAAACATATATAAATACACACATACGAATAAAGACATATATTCACACATAGACACCTATATACACATATATATATATATATATATATATATATCTATATACACACACATACACATACATACACATATATATATATATACATACACATATATACACACTCACACACATACAGACACACATACACACTCACATATATATATATATATATATATATATATATGTGTATGTGAGTGTGCGCAAATACATACATATATATACACACACACATACAAACACACACAAACACATACATATGCATACATGCACACACACACACACATATATCACATAGATACGAAGATAAACATATAAATAGAGAGACATACAAATATATACAGAACCCATATACACATACATGCAAACACGCATATACATATATACATATATACACACATATATATTCCTATATACAAGCATACACATACACACACATATATACATATACCTACACATATATATACCACACATTCACATACACGTACATATATAAAATACATATATATACATACATATACATACATATGTATGTACAATCATATATACACACTCAATCTTACATTCATATTTACATGCTCATATATGTATTTTTATATCTAGAAATAAATACCAAAAAAAAACTATATAGACACCCATCTACCCATATATTCATACATATACACTTACAAAAACAGATGATAATAGTATGGGGGAAAGGGGGGGGTTTGGAGAAGGGGATCAAAGTAAATATATGTTTCAAGAAACCTATAATATTTTCCATATCTTAATTCAATGTATGTTCTTACATATTTTCAATGCTAGGAAATACGAAATCTATGCATCACAAAATAAAAAAGTATACCATTAATCATATGTCAACTAAACCAAAGATAGTCAACATATTGATTTCCAAGGTGTAAATTAGTTAGGTTTATAATATTTGAAGCAGAATTATGAAGTCAAACAGTAGTAGATTATTAATTACATTATAACTAAATTAAAGTTAATAATAGGGAAAAGAAACCCAAATAAAAATAAAATAAAGTATTACATCGGTAGTAGCATATAAATTATATGTTAACTAAGTTAAAAATTATATATTTATTTCAATAGTATATGTTAATTAGTATATGTTAATTAGGTATACAATACATAAAGCAGATATTGTATTTCATCAATAGCATAATATAATTATATGCAAATAAAAATCAAAATTAATACGCATACACATACATATACATACACATACACATACATATACATATACATACACATATATATATATATATATATACATATATATACACACATACATACATATATAGTCACATAAATATACATACAGATACACATACAATACACACATATACATATACATATAGATATACATATCTTTTTCAAAAAATTTGCACAGAATATATTAACTAGGTATATATCCAAAAACACCTCCCATTCTATGATTACATGAAATTCTGCAATTCGTCTGTACAAGGATACTAATTTTAAGCAAATTAAAATTAAAATTAAAGTTTTAGGTTGATTAAAGCTAAAACCAAATAATAAATATATTTCCAAAATGTATATTAATTAGGTCAATAATACTAAAAATTCTTTCTCCGTCATAGGATACATGATATTATTTTGTTATATTTTATCTGTAAAAGAATTATAATAAAAAAAATTTTATAATAAAAGGTTAAACTAAATTAAAAAATTATAATAAAAGGTTAAAATAAGTTAAAATTAATCTATAAATTAAATTACTGAATATATATTAGTAATATTTAAAGGTTTTTCAAAATTAATGATTACATAATATTTTCTCATCTGTAATAAAATATTAATTAAATTAAATTTATAGGTTAACTAACATTTAAATTAAATTAAATTCTAGAATAATGTTATTAATTAGGTTTATAATATTTAAATGTTTTTTTTAGTTTATGATTACACGATATAATTAATTCCTGTCTTTTATTTAATAAGATATCCCTAGACTTCATTATTTCAAATAGTTCTTGGGAACATAATCTACATTCCTTTCTATTATTTTGATAAGGGGTGGCTCTTTTGAGCACACTCCAGGTCAAATCATATTTTATATTTTTATTTTTATAACTATTGATTTTTTCTGCTAGAGATGTTGTATTAGCCAGTGCGGCATTTTTAAAGCTATGTTTGTGGGTATTATACCTTGTCTTAAAATTGTTAGAGGTAGCTCCTATATATGAGCAAATAGAATCTTTAGTTTTAACATTACATTTATAGACTATGTTGTTAACAAGACAATTTTACAAGTTAAGGATAATATTGCTAAAAAATTTTTTTATATCCTTGAGAAAAACTTCCCGCCAAACCACAAATACCATCAAATCTTAAATAGGTCTACAGTTAAATTCTCATATTCTACAACAAATAACATAAAACAAAATATAAGTGCATATAATGCATATAAATGTAAGAAAACTATAAGTATACCACCAGTACATCAAATTAACAATAATATCTCCTCAAATACAGAATTAACGAAAGGATGTAACTGTAGAAACAAAACAAACTGCCCATTAAAAGGGAATTGTCTTGTTAACAACATAGTCTATAAATGTAATGTTAAAACTAAAGATTCTATTTGCTCATATATAGGAGCTACCTCTAACAATTTTAAGACAAGGTATAATACCCACAAACATAGCTTTAAAAATGCCGCACTGGCTAATACAACATCTCTAGCAGAAAAAATCAATAGTTATAAAAATAAAAATATAAAATATGATTTGACCTGGAGTGTGCTCAAAAGAGCCACCCCTTATCAAAATAATAGAAAGGAATGTAGATTATGTTCCCAAGAACTATTTGAAATAATGAAGTCTAGGGATATCTTATTAAATAAAAGACAGGAATTAATTATATCGTGTAATCATAAACTAAAAAAAACATTTAAATATTATAAACCTAATTAATAACATTATTCTAGAATTTAATTTAATTTAAATGTTAGTTAACCTATAAATTTAATTTAATTAATATTTTATTACAGATGAGAAAATATTATGTAATCATTAATTTTGAAAAACCTTTAAATATTACTAATATATATTCAGTAATTTAATTTATAGATTAATTTTAACTTATTTTAACCTTTTATTATAATTTTTTAATTTAGTTTAACCTTTTATTATAAAATTTTTTTTATTATAATTCTTTTACAGATAAAATATAACAAAATAATATCATGTATCCTATGACGGAGAAAGAATTTTTAGTATTATTGACCTAATTAATATACATTTTGGAAATATATTTATTATTTGGTTTTAGCTTTAATCAACCTAAAACTTTAATTTTAATTTTAATTTGCTTAAAATTAGTATCCTTGTACAGACGAATTGCAGAATTTCATGTAATCATAGAATGGGAGGTGTTTTTGGATATATACCTAGTTAATATATTCTGTGCAAATTTTTTGAAAAAGATATGTATATCTATATGTATATGTATATGTGTGTATTGTATGTGTATCTGTATGTATATTTATGTGACTATATATGTATGTATGTGTGTATATATATGTATATATATATATATATATATGTGTATGTATATGTATATGTATGTGTATGTGTATGTATATGTATGTGTATGCGTATTAATTTTGATTTTTATTTGCATATAATTATATTATGCTATTGATGAAATACAATATCTGCTTTATGTATTGTATACCTAATTAACATATACTAATTAACATATACTATTGAAATAAATATATAATTTTTAACTTAGTTAACATATAATTTATATGCTACTACCGATGTAATACTTTATTTTATTTTTATTTGGGTTTCTTTTCCCTATTATTAACTTTAATTTAGTTATAATGTAATTAATAATCTACTACTGTTTGACTTCATAATTCTGCTTCAAATATTATAAACCTAACTAATTTACACCTTGGAAATCAATATGTTGACTATCTTTGGTTTAGTTGACATATGATTAATGGTATACTTTTTTATTTTGTGATGCATAGATTTCGTATTTCCTAGCATTGAAAATATGTAAGAACATACATTGAATTAAGATATGGAAAATATTATAGGTTTCTTGAAACATATATTTACTTTGATCCCCTTCTCCAAACCCCCCCCTTTCCCCCATACTATTATCATCTGTTTTTGTAAGTGTATATGTATGAATATATGGGTAGATGGGTGTCTATATAGTTTTTTTTTGGTATTTATTTCTAGATATAAAAATACATATATGAGCATGTAAATATGAATGTAAGATTGAGTGTGTATATATGATTGTACATACATATGTATGTATATGTATGTATATATATGTATTTTATATATGTACGTGTATGTGAATGTGTGGTATATATATGTGTAGGTATATGTATATATGTGTGTGTATGTGTATGCTTGTATATAGGAATATATATGTGTGTATATATGTATATATGTATATGCGTGTTTGCATGTATGTGTATATGGGTTCTGTATATATTTGTATGTCTCTCTATTTATATGTTTATCTTCGTATCTATGTGATATATGTGTGTGTGTGTGTGCATGTATGCATATGTATGTGTTTGTGTGTGTTTGTATGTGTGTGTGTATATATATGTATGTATTTGCGCACACTCACATACACATATATATATATATATATATATATATATATGTGAGTGTGTATGTGTGTCTGTATGTGTGTGAGTGTGTATATATGTGTATGTATATATATATATATGTGTATGTATGTGTATGTGTGTGTATATAGATATATATATATATATATATATATATATGTGTATATAGGTGTCTATGTGTGAATATATGTCTTTATTCGTATGTGTGTATTTATATATGTTTATATTTAGGTGTATGTATGTATGTGTATGTATGTATGTATATGTATGTGTATGTATGTATATGTGTATATGTGTGTATATATATGTATATATATATATATATATATATATTATTCTTTATTATTATTGTAATATAACTTATGTGTATATGTGTATAAGTGAGGTTGTGTATGTATATATACTATGTGTATATATAAGGGTAATGAAATGTATATATATATATATATATATATATGTGCATGTCTGTATTTTATGTGTGTGTGTATATATATATATGTGTATGTGTGTATATATGTATGTATATATGCATATATGTGTACGTGTGTGTATGTTTATATATATATATATATATATATATATATATATATATATATACATCTGGATGTTTGTATGTGTTTTCATGGTGGTATGAGTGTGGGATATATATATGTTTATGTATAGGTATATGTATGTGTATGTATATATATATGAGTCTATGTGTGTGTGTGTATATATATGTATATATATATATATATATATATATATATATATATATATGTGTATGTGTGTATGTGTTGCGCGTGTGTGTGTCCGTATTTTTATCTTTTTATATGTGTATGTGTATGTTCGTGTAAATGTATGTGTGTGTATGACAGTATAGGTATGTGTGTATGTATGTATGTGTAGATATCTCTATGTGCGCGTACATGTATGTATGTGTATGTATATCTGTATGCGTATGTACATTATATTATATGTAATATATTTTATTGTTTTTATTTTTTTATTTTTCATAATTTATAGATACATTTATATTAGGCTGTCTGGTCTGACAACCTAATACTGACCCCTCCCCCCCCCCCTCCCACCTAATTTCTGTATCTTGATCTTGAAATGTATGTACCAGTGTGTTTATGTGAGTGACTTAATTTCTATTTGCTTATGATTTTATATCCACATATATAAATGTGAGTGGGGGGTGTGTGTGTGTTTGTGTGTTCGTGGTAATGTGTATATTTATATATATACGCACATGTATGTGTGATTATACTGATATGTGTGAGTATGAAAAAAATATATTTATATGCTTGACTACATAAGTATCATTGCGTATCTTATCAGCGCATTAAGCTTACAGAGATATTAACCTTGAAATTTTTTATTTGCATCCATCTTTTTAGTATGCACATACATATTATACACACATTATTGTAAAATGTGTGTAGGGTTTTACATGTATATACACACACCAAACTGCTTTTTAACCCTTTGTGTTTTCATTGGTCAATTTTGAACTGATATTTTGAATTGTTGTTATTATCAATAAATATACTTCATTATTTCTGAAGACGGCGTATATATGAGTTAGGTATGTATATTTAATCTTGATAATTTGTATAATTTTGTATAATTTTGTACATAGATCTGTTAAATATGCATACCAATTATAGCACATATATACCCTAGAAACGATCGTTAAATAGTGAACTTTTTTTGTTTAATATAAGGAATTGTTTGTTCATTATTTGTTTAATATTTTATCTTGACTCTGTATACCGTTTATCTTTCACCGAAATTGGATTTTCATTACATCTCTTCTTTCCATGATATCCGGAATACATTGAGTTCTTCATACGGATTGGACACTACCGTAAACTCTTGGTAGATTTATCTACATAATTTTGCTCCTATTTTCACGGAAATATTCGTATTTTTGTACTGTATGTGTGTATTAATTTTATATTTATGTATATACATATATATATGTATGATTTTGTAAACCCATATACATTTAGTTGAGCTCTTTCAATTGTCCATCATCCATATCACAATGGAAAAACAATATTTAGGAACCTCCTTAAAAAACATACCAATACCTTCTAAGGACGACTTCTTACTCCTTATGATTCAGAAAACTAATAATTTTATCAGAAGGGTTAGATGGAGAGCCTACCACTTTGATAGAAAATCTAAACAAGCAGATCGGAAATATATGTATGATTTCAACACTTACAAGAATCCACCACACAACTTTTTACTTGAAGACTTCGAGAAAGACCTTTTTAATTTAATTAAACATCTCAAATTTAAAAAGTATAAATCCGTCTTTCAAAAGGACCTTGATTCTACCCTATTGGACCTAAAAAAGTCTAAAAAAATCCATGTCCACTCGGACAAAACTGGTAACTTGTATCATATGGATATTGAACATTATAATGAGTTCATATATAAAGAACTCAGAAAAAGTTATAAAAAATCTAATAATGCGTCACTCACCAACATCAACAACAAAACACACAACATAGTAAAAAAACTAAATATTGAAGATAGAACTGAACCTTTGGCATTGAGAAGTCCACACTTCAACCTGAAAGATCACAAATCTAACTTTAACTCTAATCCTTCTATTAGACTTATATGTCCCTCCAAATCAGATATTGGAATAATTAGCAAAAAAATTTTAGATAGAGTCATCCCACAAATAAGAAAATACGTTATTTTACCACTCTGGGAAAACACCTCCCAGGTAATTAATTGGTTTAAAAATATTAGGTGTAAATCTTCTGCTTCTTTCCTACAGTTTGATATAGATAACTATTATTCTTCTATATCACCCATACTCCTGAACAAAGCATTAATATTTGCTAAAAATAGATCTAATTTAACTTCGGATGACATTAACATTATTACACATGCTAGACAAACACTTATTGAATTTCAGAACGAATACTGGACCAGAAACACTTATAGTAATCTTTTTGATATTACTATGGGTTCAAGCGATTCTGCCCAAATTACTGATCTTGTGGGCCTCTTTCTCCTTTTCAACATAAATGCCTCTTTTCCCCACCTCAAAGGTGGTTTATATCGTGATGACTGTCTTCTTCTTTCTAACAACCTTAGCCTTTCAGAAATCGAAAAAAACAAAAAGCATATTAGAACTTTCCTTAAGGACTATTATAATCTTAATATTACTTTTGAAAAAACAAGTAAAGTAGTAAATTTCCTAGATATAACTTTAGATTTAGCTACGGGTATATACCAACCTTACCATAAACCTAACCAAAACTTACATTACATACACTCACAATCTAATCACCCTAAATCTATCCTTAAAAACCTTGCATATAATATATCACTTAGAATTTCTAACCTTTCTTCTAACCAAGATGTATTTGATAAAAATGCGACCTTTTATAATGAAGCTCTAGATAGAAGTGGCCACAAAAATAGATTAGAGTATATAACTTCTACTAAAAATACTGAAAACATACAGCATAATATTACCAACAAACACCAAATGAAAGGTACACACCTAAATGCCACCCACAGTATACCCCAAAATACTAAATCTTCTAATATAAAGTATAGTAACCCTCAAAAAACTACTCATCATAAGACTATAATAAATATTAATAATAAAACTCCTAATAAAAAAGATAAAACACCTAAATCTACAAATATAACTAAAAATAGTTGTGGTGAGATCATTAACATTATTCCTCCTAGTAAAAATCATGATACAACATATAAAAATAATAAAAATAATAAACAACATAGAAACCGTAATAGACGAGTTACTTGGTATAATGCTCCTTTTAATTTACAAGTTAAGGATAATATTGCTAAAAAAATTTTTTTATATCCTTGAGAAAAACTTCCCGCCAAACCACAAATACCATCAAATCTTAAATAGGTCTACAGTTAAATTCTCATATTCTACAACAAATAACATAAAACAAAATATAAGTGCATATAATGCATATAAATGTAAGAAAACTATAAGTATACCACCAGTACATCAAATTAACAATAATATCTCCTCAAATACAGAATTAACGAAAGGATGTAACTGTAGAAACAAAACAAACTGCCCATTAAAAGGGAATTGTCTTGTTAACAACATAGTCTATAAATGTAATGTTAAAACTAAAGATTCTATTTGCTCATATATAGGAGCTACCTCTAACAATTTTAAGACAAGGTATAATACCCACAAACATAGCTTTAAAAATGCCGCACTGGCTAATACAACATCTCTAGCAGAAAAAATCAATAGTTATAAAAATAAAAAT
This sequence comes from Eledone cirrhosa, assembly GCA_964016885.1. Classification (NCBI taxonomy): domain Eukaryota; kingdom Metazoa; phylum Mollusca; class Cephalopoda; order Octopoda; family Eledonidae; genus Eledone; species Eledone cirrhosa. Next base: position 3,155,872 of record OZ024748.1, read on the forward strand.
ATAAAATATGATTTGACCTGGAGTGTGCTCAAAAGAGCCACCCCTTATCAAAATAATAGAAAGGAATGTAGATTATGTTCCCAAGAACTATTTGAAATAATGAAGTCTAGGGATATCTTATTAAATAAAAGACAGGAATTAATTATATCGTGTAATCATAAACTAAAAAAAACATTTAAATATTATAAACCTAATTAATAACATTATTCTAGAATTTAATTTAATTTAAATGTTAGTTAACCTATAAATTTAATTTAATTAATATTTTATTACAGATGAGAAAATATTATGTAATCATTAATTTTGAAAAACCTTTAAATATTACTAATATATATTCAGTAATTTAATTTATAGATTAATTTTAACTTATTTTAACCTTTTATTATAATTTTTTAATTTAGTTTAACCTTTTATTATAAAATTTTTTTTATTATAATTCTTTTACAGATAAAATATAACAAAATAATATCATGTATCCTATGACGGAGAAAGAATTTTTAGTATTATTGACCTAATTAATATACATTTTGGAAATATATTTATTATTTGGTTTTAGCTTTAATCAACCTAAAACTTTAATTTTAATTTTAATTTGCTTAAAATTAGTATCCTTGTACAGACGAATTGCAGAATTTCATGTAATCATAGAATGGGAGGTGTTTTTGGATATATACCTAGTTAATATATTCTGTGCAAATTTTTTGAAAAAGATATGTATATCTATATGTATATGTATATGTGTGTATTGTATGTGTATCTGTATGTATATTTATGTGACTATATATGTATGTATGTGTGTATATATATGTATATATATATATATATATATGTGTATGTATATGTATATGTATGTGTATGTGTATGTATATGTATGTGTATGCGTATTAATTTTGATTTTTATTTGCATATAATTATATTATGCTATTGATGAAATACAATATCTGCTTTATGTATTGTATACCTAATTAACATATACTAATTAACATATACTATTGAAATAAATATATAATTTTTAACTTAGTTAACATATAATTTATATGCTACTACCGATGTAATACTTTATTTTATTTTTATTTGGGTTTCTTTTCCCTATTATTAACTTTAATTTAGTTATAATGTAATTAATAATCTACTACTGTTTGACTTCATAATTCTGCTTCAAATATTATAAACCTAACTAATTTACACCTTGGAAATCAATATGTTGACTATCTTTGGTTTAGTTGACATATGATTAATGGTATACTTTTTTATTTTGTGATGCATAGATTTCGTATTTCCTAGCATTGAAAATATGTAAGAACATACATTGAATTAAGATATGGAAAATATTATAGGTTTCTTGAAACATATATTTACTTTGATCCCCTTCTCCAAACCCCCCCCTTTCCCCCATACTATTATCATCTGTTTTTGTAAGTGTATATGTATGAATATATGGGTAGATGGGTGTCTATATAGTTTTTTTTTTGGTATTTATTTCTAGATATAAAAATACATATATGAGCATGTAAATATGAATGTAAGATTGAGTGTGTATATATGATTGTACATACATATGTATGTATATGTATGTATATATATGTATTTTATATATGTACGTGTATGTGAATGTGTGGTATATATATGTGTAGGTATATGTATATATGTGTGTGTATGTGTATGCTTGTATATAGGAATATATATGTGTGTATATATGTATATATGTATATGCGTGTTTGCATGTATGTGTATATGGGTTCTGTATATATTTGTATGTCTCTCTATTTATATGTTTATCTTCGTATCTATGTGATATATGTGTGTGTGTGTGTGCATGTATGCATATGTATGTGTTTGTGTGTGTTTGTATGTGTGTGTGTATATATATGTATGTATTTGCGCACACTCACATACACATATATATATATATATATATATATATATATATGTGAGTGTGTATGTGTGTCTGTATGTGTGTGAGTGTGTATATATGTGTATGTATATATATATATATGTGTATGTATGTGTATGTGTGTGTATATAGATATATATATATATATATATATATATATATGTGTATATAGGTGTCTATGTGTGAATATATGTCTTTATTCGTATGTGTGTATTTATATATGTTTATATTTAGGTGTATGTATGTATGTGTATGTATGTATGTATATGTATGTGTATGTATGTATATGTGTATATGTGTGTATATATATGTATATATATATATATATATATATATTATTCTTTATTATTATTGTAATATAACTTATGTGTATATGTGTATAAGTGAGGTTGTGTATGTATATATACTATGTGTATATATAAGGGTAATGAAATGTATATATATATATATATATATATATGTGCATGTCTGTATTTTATGTGTGTGTGTATATATATATATGTGTATGTGTGTATATATGTATGTATATATGCATATATGTGTACGTGTGTGTATGTTTATATATATATATATATATATATATATATATATATATATATACATCTGGATGTTTGTATGTGTTTTCATGGTGGTATGAGTGTGGGATATATATATGTTTATGTATAGGTATATGTATGTGTATGTATATATATATGAGTCTATGTGTGTGTGTGTATATATATGTATATATATATATATATATATATATATATATATATGTGTATGTGTGTATGTGTTGCGCGTGTGTGTGTCCGTATTTTTATCTTTTTATATGTGTATGTGTATGTTCGTGTAAATGTATGTGTGTGTATGACAGTATAGGTATGTGTGTATGTATGTATGTGTAGATATCTCTATGTGCGCGTACATGTATGTATGTGTATGTATATCTGTATGCGTATGTACATTATATTATATGTAATATATTTTATTGTTTTTATTTTTTTATTTTTCATAATTTATAGATACATTTATATTAGGCTGTCTGGTCTGACAACCTAATACTGACCCCTCCCCCCCCCTCCCACCTAATTTCTGTATCTTGATCTTGAAATGTATGTACCAGTGTGTTTATGTGAGTGACTTAATTTCTATTTGCTTATGATTTTATATCCACATATATAAATGTGAGTGGGGGGTGTGTGTGTGTTTGTGTGTTCGTGGTAATGTGTATATTTATATATATACGCACATGTATGTGTGATTATACTGATATGTGTGAGTATGAAAAAAATATATTTATATGCTTGACTACATAAGTATCATTGCGTATCTTATCAGCGCATTAAGCTTACAGAGATATTAACCTTGAAATTTTTTATTTGCATCCATCTTTTTAGTATGCACATACATATTATACACACATTATTGTAAAATGTGTGTAGGGTTTTACATGTATATACACACACCAAACTGCTTTTTAACCCTTTGTGTTTTCATTGGTCAATTTTGAACTGATATTTTGAATTGTTGTTATTATCAATAAATATACTTCATTATTTCTGAAGACGGCGTATATATGAGTTAGGTATGTATATTTAATCTTGATAATTTGTATAATTTTGTATAATTTTGTACATAGATCTGTTAAATATGCATACCAATTATAGCACATATATACCCTAGAAACGATCGTTAAATAGTGAACTTTTTTTGTTTAATATAAGGAATTGTTTGTTCATTATTTGTTTAATATTTTATCTTGACTCTGTATACCGTTTATCTTTCACCGAAATTGGATTTTCATTACATCTCTTCTTTCCATGATATCCGGAATACATTGAGTTCTTCATACGGATTGGACACTACCGTAAACTCTTGGTAGATTTATCTATATATATATATATATATATATATATATATATTTATGTTTGTATATATATATATATATATATTTATTAAGATAGTAGAAAGACCAGGTACCTCCATAAAAACACTTATTAGCAAGACATACCCTTTTCAAAGACCCTCATGTATAGATAAGAAATGTATAACCTGTAAAATAAGCCCCCATATTAACTGTAAAACTAGAAATGTAGTGTATAGCATAAGATGTACCGAAGGACAATGTAGAGACAAAAATATAGTGTACATAGGTGAGACAGCTCGTAGTGTAGGGGAACGGATAAATGAACACTGGCGAGACCTTCAAGATAATAAAGAATCATCTGTACTCTACCAACATGCTAAGATAGAACACAAGGGTAAATTAGAGAACATAGAAATAAAAATAGAATCTACACACAGAAAAGACGCAATGTTTAGACAAATTACAGAGGCAATAAACATAAAAGAATTACAACCAAAATTAAATAGAAAATATGAGTGGAACAGCAACATCACAACTTACAATTAAGGACAAAATGAAAACACACACACACATAGAACAAACAACCAACCAGTAACATGTAAATAAACAAATAGATAAATGAACATAAACACACACAGACACCCGGATGTGGCACATGCGCAGACTGAGCACACAACACACACACAGAAACAAAATGGCGTAGGACAGAACAAAGGAGAGGCACAGAAACAAAGAAAGGAGTCCCCAGTCACTGAAGAGGTCACAGAGTGTGTGACGAAAGAACTATGACTATATATAAACAACTATCTGGTTGTGGAACCAACCAACCAACCAGAAATTTATAAATTTATAAATTTGTAAATTTATAAATATATAATAAATTGAAGTGAAAGCAACTGGCGCGTGTGTTTCTTATTGGCAACATGACCCTCCCAAAGTATAACAATATCGGTTTCAACACACGATTTCAGATAAAGAATCTTGCTAAACAAATTCAGAAACGAAATATATTTATGTTTGTATATATATATATATATATATATTTATGTTTGTATATATATATATATATATATATTTATGTTTGTATATATATATATATTTATGTTTGTATGTGTATGTATATATATATATGTTTGTATGTATATATATGTTTGTATGTATATATATATATGTTTGTATGTATATATATATATATATGTTTGTATGTATATATATATATATATGTTTGTATGTATATATATATATGTATATATATATATATATGTTTGTATGTATATATATATATATATATATATATAATATATATATATATGTTTGAATGTATATATATATATATATATATATATAATATATATATATATGTTTGAATGTATATATATATATATATATATATATATATATATATGTTTGTATGTATATATATATGTTTGTATGTATATATATATATATATGTTTGTATGTATATATATATATATGTTTGTATGTATATATATATATATATGTTTGTATGTATATATATATATATATGTTTGTATGTATATATATATATATATGTTTGTATGTATGTATATATATATATATATGTTTGTATGTATATATATATATATATGTTTGTATGTATGTATATATATATATATATGTTTGTATGTATATATATATATGTTTGTATGTATATATATATATATATGTTTGTATGTATGTATATATATATATATATGTTTGTATGTATATATATATATATATGTTTGTATGTATATATATATATATATGTTTGTATGTATATATATATATATGTTTGTATGTATATATATATATGTTTGTATGTATATATATATATATGTTTGTATGTATATATATATATATGTTTGTATGTATATATATATATATATGTTTGTATGTATGTATATATATATATATGTTTGTATGTATATATATATGTTTGTATGTATATATATATATATATGTTTGTATGTATGTATATATATATATATGTATGTATATATATATATATGTATGTATATATATATATATGTATGTATGTATGTATATATATATATATGTTTGTATGTATATATATATATATGTTTGTATGTATTTATATATATGTATATATATATGTTTGTATGTATATATATATATATATGTTTGTATGTATGTATATATATATGTTTGTATGTATGAAACCTGGATCTACCAGTATGATGCTGAATCCAAACAGCAGTCAAAACAGTGGCTTCCACGTGGATCATCGGAGCCAATCAAGTTCAAATCTCAAAAGTCGGATCAAAAAGTGATGGCCACCATTTTCTGGGATTCAGATGGGGTGATACTAATAGATTATCTTGAAGGTCAAAGAACTGTGACAGGAGCTTACTATGCAAATGTTTTAAGGAAGCTGAAAGAGGCATTAGTCAAGAAACGAAAAGGGAAACTTCATGGTGGGATCTTGTTTCACCATGACAATGCACCAGCGCATTCTGCGTGGGTTGCAAAAGAAGTTCTTCGAGAATTTAGATGGGAAGTGCTTCCTCACCTGCCTTATAGTCCAGATTTAGCCCCATCAGACTTTTTGCTCTTTCCAAAACTCAAAGAAATGCTAAAAGGAACCCGTTTTAGTGGTGTTGAAGAAGCTAAAAACACTGCCAACACATGGCTTCGAACAAGGCCTTCAACTTTCTTTAGAGACGGCTTACGAAGCTGGAAACATCGCCTTGTCAAGTGTATTGACCTGGATAGTAACTATGTAGAAAAATAAATTGATGGTAAATCATATTTTTTGAAAAATAGAATATTTTCTGAAAAATTCTGCGAACTTTTTGATTCCCCCCTCGTATATATGTTTGTATATATATATGTTTGTATATATATATGTGTTTGTATGTTTGTATATATATATATATGTGTGTTTGTATATATGTATATATATATATATATATGTTTGTATATATATGTATATATATATATATATATATGTTTGTATATATATGTATATATATATATATATATGTTTGTATATATATATATATATGTTTGTATGCATTTATATATATGTGTGTGTATGTATTTATGTATATAAATATGTATGTATATATGTGTGTATATGTCAATCAGTACAATGTACTGACTCCACTTCAATTTGTTTCCTCACAACCTCCGTAAATTTGCATATTGTCATTTTTCACTCATGGAAATTACCACAACTATCCATGACAGATTTTTTACGTAGATGTTTAAAGTTGGGGATAATCAGGAGAATATTAACCTCAAGCCACACCAACCACACTCCTCATTATTTTGTCACATATTTCTTGACTTATACAGGAATCATCGTCGTCATCATCATTTTTAGATCCGTTTTTCAACACTTGCATGGATTGGACACATCCTTCTCATCACAACATCTCTCCACTCACCGTGTTCCTTCGTGATCTCCTGCAAATCTCAATGATTTGATGTCAGCTCTCACTACCTCTACCCAAGTCTTCCCTGGTCTACCTCTACTACAGCTTCCCTCAACTCTTACAACCTCTACCCAGGTCTTCCTTGGTCTACCTCTACTACAGCTTCCCTCACCACCTCTACCCAGTTCTTCCTTGGTCTACCTCTACTACAGCTTTCCTCACCACCTCTACCCAGGTTTTCCTTGGTCTACCTCTACTACAGCTTTCCTCACCACCTCTACCCAGTTCTTCCTTGGTCTACCTCTACTACAGCTTCCCTCACCACCTCTACCCAGTTCTTCCTTGGTCTACCTCTACTACAGCTTCCCTCACCACCTCTACCCAGTTCTTCCTTGGTCTACCTCTACTACAGCTTCCCT
>OZ024748.1:3168434-3173434 GCA_964016885.1 Eledone cirrhosa
TCTATATAAAAAAGATCAGAATGTTTTATAGTTAACTCTTTAGCATTTACATTACTCTATATTTACTATTATATTTTCATGGTAAAGCCTTTACGTCACATAATATCAAATCTATGATATTTTGATATTATTTATTTTGAGAACAATACCTTAACATCAGTATGAGTGACCAGTTACAGCTGGTTTGAACAGAAAGAGGTGAGAGAATTCTGGCCAATTAAGGCTGGTTTAAATGTTAAAGGGTTAAAAAACATTAATACATAACTAATTCATTGTTTTACAGAGTCGGTGTGATATTCACTTGCTTCACCAAACCATAACATATCTATGTTTGTGGAATAAACTGCACCCAAACACACACTGCAGCCAACCTCACCATATATAATCTATATAGGTGCATGTCTTAGCAGTGGGCTTGCAATTGAGAGGTTGGGAGTTTGATTCTCAGACCGAGTGATGCATTGTGTCCTTGAGAAAAATACTTTATTTCACGTTGCTCCAGTTTACTCAGCTGTAGTAATGGTGCCAAGCTGTATCAGCCATTGCCTTTGCCTTGGACAACATCGGTGGAGTGAAGAGGGGAGACCAATATGCATGGGTGACTGCTGGTCTTCCACAACCTTCCCCGGACTTGTACCTCAACTTTCTAGATGCAAATTACATGGTCATTTGTGACTAACGAGGGCCTAGGAATATATACATCATCATCATCATCACTGTTTTACATCCATTCTTCCACGCTAGCAGGGGTTAGACAGGTTGTCCTTTTGTGGGCAATGCCAGGTTGGGTGACCTTGTCCTGCTCATACAGAACTGATTTGGGCTTGATTTCTACAGCTGGATGCCCTTCCTAACACCAACCTCATTTACAGTGAGTACTGGGTGCTTTTTACCGTGGCGCCAACACAACCACTTTACAGAGGGATGGGGGTGGGGGCATACTGTCTATATGCTTCAGCTTTGGCTTGTACCTGTGGGTCTTCTGTATTACTGCGTAACACCAGAGGTCTCGGTCCAGTGTCATCGCCTTTGAGAGGTGCAATTGGATAAGACACAAATGATAATTATTTTACTCTTCACTAATACATAAATCAATAAGGAGAAACTGTAAATATATATAATCAAGACATCCTCAATAGAGATAATTATAAATAAAATAGATTACCTTATTAGTGCAGACAAGAGCCACTCCTAATTTCCTATTACGTCCTCCTTGACAGGTTGTGATGAGATCAGCCAGGCCGCAACTTTCAAAATATACCCTTAGGTTTGACTCTAAAAATGAAGGAAACAATCTATTACAGTACATACAGTTCTGTATGAGCAGGATATAGTCACCTGACCCAACTTGCCTCAAATGTAACAACCTGTCTAACCCATGCTAGCATGGAAGGTGGACATTAAACAACGATGATGGTGACATCTCTACATTTATAAACAAAACCAAATAATGGTATTTAACCCTTTAGAATTTACATTACTCCATATTTACTATTGTATTTTCACGATAAACACTTTATCTCACATAATTATCCCACATAATATCGAATTTACGAGATTTTGATATGATTTATTTTGAGAACAATGCCTTAACATCAGTATGAGTGGCCAGTTAAGGCTGGTTTGAACAGAATGAGGTGAGAGAATTCTGGCCGGTTTAAATGCTAAAGGGTTAATTGTTAAATATCTTTCATGCTGGGGTCAACATGGTCAACTAAATCCCTTTAAAACTTTTCAAACCAATCCATCTAAAACCAACTCTAGTTCTAAGTAAAAAGCCAACTATTTTAAAGGATCCTATTTAGATTATAGTTTTTCAACATAACTTTATATAAGAGCCATCATTATCATCATCATCATTTAACGTCCATTTTCCACACTAGCATGGGTTAGATGGGTTACCCAGTTTGAGGCAAGTCGGGTCAGGTAACCTTGTCTTGCTCACACAGAACTGTATCAAGTTAGGTTTCTATGACTGGATGCTCTTCCTAATGCCAACCACAGTTACAGTGTGTTAAGTTACTCATTTAGTAATGAAAGAATGAATAATTTTAGTAAATGCCTAAAAATTCTTCATTTATTGAGATAGTGTATGTTATTAGAAATACAGTTCTGAGAGTGTTATGGCTGTTCCCAAGCATAGCCACAGTTTAAAACAAGTAAAAGAATATAAAAAAAACACCATTTACTTTAATAAAAGCAGAACAATACCTTTAAAGAAGAAACTAATAAATTCTATCATTTCCAGCATGCCAAGTCTGATTATTGCTGCCTTAGTGTTGTTTCCAAAGTTATGACCATCTGCAATTCCTGCTCCAACAGCTACAATATTCTGTAGAGAATAGAACAATAAAATGTCTGACTGAATTACACAGCTTTTTTTTCACAAACAATTCTTTTCTATTCCTTCCTCTTCTCACCCTCCTCTATCTTTCTATTTCATCTTTTATTTCTCATTCTATCTTCTGATGAAGGACTAGTGTCCAAAACGTTAAGACTCTTTTCCTACTATATCAAGTATTAAACAAATATATTTCTTCATTGTACTGCCTCCATGACCTCTCAAGAAATAGTGGGCCAAGAACAACAACTACAATGAGAAAGAGGTAATTCATAGTGTTGTTTTGTACTTTTTAAGAATGTCTTGTTAATGAGGTTTCATGTGGTAGAGGATGTTTAGAGTTAACATAATGTGTCCTGTAAAATAATGCCAGAACCAACTTAACTTGTTGACTGCCACATATATTTTACACAGCTACAGTTGCAGTGCTAGGTTTATTTTCAGTAAAATGACTATTTTCATTGACAAACATCACATCAATAAACTAGTAACCCCATCTAGCTTTAAAGTTATGACCTGTTGGAAACGAGTTCATAACTTTGAAGTTATGAACTGTTGAAAACAAGTTCAAACATGTTATGACGAGTTATCTTGTCCATGGCACTAAAAGAGGTTAAAGGACAGTTCAATTAATTAAAAAACTCCTCTGAAGGTATACTTTGTTTACCTTTAGAGCTCCACAAGCTTCAACTGTTGCACAATCTTCTACAACTGAGCATCGGAAATAATTCATGTCAAACAAACTTTTCAATATAAGACCGGTTTCCTTTTTTTTCGCACCTGAAAATAAAACATTTTTTAATTGGTTCCTTTTTCCTCACATTTAATAAACTCTTTAGCATTTACATTATATATACTATTATATTTTCATGGTAAAGGCTTTATCTCGTATAGCATTTACATTACACTATATTTACTATTGTATTTTCATGGTAAACACTTTATCTCACATATTAACTCACATAACATTTACATTACTCTATATTGTATTTTCACAGTAAACACTTTATCTCACATAATATCTCACATAACATTTACATTACTCCATATTTTCACAGTAAACACTTTATCTCACATATTATCTCACATAACATTTACATTACTCTATATTTACTATTGTATTTTCACAGTAAATACTTTATCTCACATAATTATCTCACATAACATTTACATTACTCTATATTTACTATTGTATTTTCACAGTAAACACTTTATCTCACATAATTATCTAACATAACATTTACATTACTCTATATATACTATTGTATTTTCACAGTAAATACTTTATCTCACATAATTATCTAACATAATATCGAAGCTACGAGATTTTGACGTTATTTATTTTGAGAACAATACCTTAACATAAGTATGAGTGGCTGATTGTGGCTGGTTTGAACAGAAAGGTGAGAGAATTCTGGCTCAATACGGCCAGTTTAAATGCTAAAGGGTTAATTCTATTTCTCAGTGGTTTTGTTTATTTTTTTTTTTAAATTAAACATTTTTTTTTTTGTTATATATATTTTTCTACCTTTGTTTGCTTTGAAGAATAATTTTCAAATTCTAAGGGAACATTTAATTCTTTGAGTACCAGTACCATTTTTTGTTGTATTTTACAGTTCCTGGGTTGGGATTTCATGTTAATTTTTGCATTTAAAAAAAAAAAAAAAAAAAAAAAGAGTTAATTAAATTTTTTTTTTTTTTTTTTTATATTTAGACTTTGATTAAATTTGCTTTAATTACTTTGTCTGGGCTTGTGTTCCACATATACATCTTTGGTACACATTGGATCAGAGCAAAAACATTCCAATTACAGAGTGTCTTTTGGCACTCAAAGAGTTAAGCAAATTAATTCAGTAATTGTAATTACTCAGTAATCAGAGATAATTAACAAACTGTAGCTATTTCTCACATATAACAATAAATTGCCCAACATACCAACTAACCCCAAAATTATAAGACAAAAGTAAAATAATTCTGCCATGTACTCCTATGAAAGAGGTGGTAGGTGGGTAATATTCATTTTCTTTATTTTGAAATGGTTACTATATAAAGAAAAGTTTATATATTTTTTTTTAATGGAAAGCAGCTAAATGTCAGATTGAACAAAAGGAAATTATGTTACTATTTATCTTTCTATTGCTGTTACTATCTGGCAGAAATGTCACTGATTTTCTGCTGATAAGAGGCAAGATTTGAACTCAGAATTCACAGAGCCAGAACTAGCTGTTGAAATGGCAAGAACTAAGCCACCGGGTCCTGACTCTTTATAACATAATTCCAACCCACCCATCCCCTCAATCTATCTTATTTCTCATTCTTTCTTCTGATGAAGGACTAGCATCCGAAACGTTAAGATCCTGCTATTTCAAGCATTAACCTAATATATTCCTTCCATATACTGTACCGATTGTGTTATTTCTGTTTACTTTTTACACACACACACACATATGTGTGTGTGATTCCTGGACTAGGAAGTGTGTTCTTGTGTGAAATGCTTCATTTTATAATTCTTTTTCTAATAGACTGTAAGCTCAAAGAGACCAACTAAACCTGTATAGCTGAGAACTATTTTCATTTGGTTCATAGGGAAATGTATCTCAAATCAAGCCTTACAACTAGGACAAGGATATAGTCATTGCCAGCTGTTAACCCATTAGTA
>OZ024748.1:3175934-3188434 GCA_964016885.1 Eledone cirrhosa
ATTGTGGATAAAAACGCAATAAATATAAGAGGTTTAACAATTTAACAAAGAAAGGTTTTAAAATCTTACATACATATGTATGTGTATGTTTGTATATATATATATATATATATATATATATATATATATATATATATATATATAAACATACACACATGCGCATATATTTAAAACCTCCATACTTCTTGAAATTCAACAACACTATACCTGATATCCCCCCTCCATACATTCGCACACATGTATAGCATGACTCATGCACTGTTCACTTTCCTGATATTTGTACATTATTCTGTGTACTATACATGCACCTTTGGTGAGATGTAGTGCACCTCAGCACTGTACACAATCATTTCATATATATAAATGTAAACTAAGTTTTTTTAATATTAATTCGTTTGCAATTATGCAAACAAACCTCATTTTTAAAGCCATGACAGTAGAATGAGCCCCTCATTCTTGCTCTTGTGTTTTATATATATCATTTACAATGGACTTTGTTATGAAATAGAAGTTAAGGTTAAGCAGAAAAATAGGGTAAATGAAAAAAGGGGAAAAGAAAGACGCAGGGGAGAATTTGTACTAAAATCCTAGGGGTAAGGTTAGATGAGTATATTTTAGTAAGGGATGAAAATGGGATGTAATACTTTATTTTAGATACCATATGCCATGCCATTTTCCTGTAACAGCCACAATAGGTGTGATAACCTGGTGAAGTTTAACAATAGCAAGACACAAATATTACTTATTTCAAAGGAAAAAAAAAAGAATTATACCACTAAGTCATTTCTTATGACCATCTGGAAACAACATCAGCAGGATATGGTTTATCTATCATGTAAAATGATAAAATTTATTAAGATTATAGATAGCTTAACCAACAGTGTTCTGAGATGGAGTATAGAGGACACCCAGGGTAACACATTTTGATGAGAATGTCAGGTTTAACCCTTTTGATAACAAATTGACTCTGGTCCTTGTTCCATGATGCAACAGACATTGTGTATATGAAGCTGATCTCTTAGACTTTTATGAAGCACTGAGGGAATGAAGTTAATATAAAGAATGGTGTCCTCATGTATGGATATACTATGAAATAGGGTCAAAACCCTTAAAGATGGAAAAAGAAGCAGCCGATAGCCACTTATTTTTCTGTCTTTAAGGGCTGTCACCTTATTTTATAAGCTATTCTATAGTGAAGGTGCATGGCTAAGTGTATTGGGCTTGTAATCAGGAAATTGTAAGTTTGATTCTCGGACATGGTGATGTGTCCTTCAGCAAGACACTTTATTTCACGTTGCTCCAGTTTACTCAGCTGTAGAAATGAGTTGTGACATCACTGGTGCCAAGCTGTATCAGCCATTGCCTGTCCCTTGGACAACATCACATGCACTATATATATATAGTGTATAGTATATGTTGTGACATCACTGGTGCCAAGCTGTATCAGCCATTGCCTTTCCCTTAGACAACATCACATGCACTATATATATATAGTGTATAGTATATGTTGTGACATCACTGGTGCCAAGCTGTATCAGCCATTGCCTGTCCCTTGGACAACATCACATACAGTATATATATAGTGTATAGTATATGTTGTGACATCACTGGTGCCAAGCTGTATCAGCCATTGCCTGTCCCTTGGACAACATCACATACAGTATATATATATAGTGTATAGTATATGTTGTGACATCACTGGTGCCAAGCTGTATCAGCCATTGCCTGTCCCGTAGACATCACATGCACTGTATATATAGTGTATATATAGTTGTGTATAATCAATGGTCCCCTCCCACCTAAATTACTGGTCTGGTGCCTAAATTAGAAACTATTATTATTTTATCATTAGGACAGTGGATTGGCAGTATCAGTAGAGAGTCGGGCGCTATGCTTTGCGTCATAGAGTTACGGTCCTTTACATTCTGAATTCAAATCTCGCCAAGGTTAACTTTGCCTTTCATCCTTACCGTGTCGATAAAATACAGTACCAGTAATACACTGGGGTAATTGCTGGCCTTGTGCCAAAAGTAGAAACAATTATTATTATTATCACTGTGTCACGCAGTGCAGATAGATAATACACCAGGATATTTAGTCATCTATCAAGATACAACAAAGACTTCTTCAAATTGTGTGCAGTACCTAACAAAGCCACCTTTTGTATGATACCCAACCTCTATAGTATTCCCAGTCACTTTAAGAAGTTTTGAAGTTTCAGTGGGATTGGCCCTAATGCCTCCATGATCACAACTGGTATCACTGTTACATTACCCTCTTACATTCCAGATAGTCTTGCCAGCTCTGCTTTCAATTCAGAGTACTTGGTTTATTTCTTCCAATCTCCCTACTCACAATATTCATGTCATTTGTTATGGTCACGTCTATCATCTGGCAGTATTTGTTATGGTCACGTCTATCATCTGACAGTATTTGGTATGGTCACATCTATCATCTGACAGTATTTGTTATGGTCACGTCTATCATCTGGCAGTATTTGGTATGGTCACATCTATCATCTGGCAGTATTTGTTATGGTCACGTCTATCATCTGACAGTATTTGGTATGGTCACATCTATCATCTGACAGTATTTGTTATGGTCACGTCTATCATCTGGCAGTATTTGGTATGGTCACATCTATCATCTGGCAGTATTTGTTATGGTCACGTCTATCATCTGGCAGTATTTGGTATGGTCACATCTATCATCTGGCAGTATTTGTTATGGTCACGTCTATCATCTGGCAGTATTTGTTATGGTCACGTCTATCATCTGGCAGTATATGGTATGGTCACATCTATCATCTGACAGTATTTGGTATGGTCACATCTATCATCTGACAGTATTTGTTATGGTCACGTCTATCATCTGACAGCATTTGGTATGGTCACATCTAGCATCTGGCAGTATTTGTTATGGTCACGTCTATCATCTGACAGTATTTGGTATGGTCACATCTATCATCTGGCAGTATTTGTTATGGTCAGGTCTATCATCTGGCAGTATATGGTATGGTCACATCTATCATCTGACAGTATTTGGTATGGTCACATCTATCATCTGACAGTATTTGTTATGGTCACATCTATCATCTGACAGTATATGGTATGGTCACATCTATCATCTGGCAGTATATGGTATGGTCACATCTATCATCTGACAGCATTTGTTATGGTCACATCTATCATCTGACAGTATATGGTATGGTCACGTCTATCATCTGACAGCATTTGGTATGGTCACATCTATCATCTGGCAGTATTTGTTATGGTCACATCTATCATCTGACAGTATTTGTTATGGTCACATCTATCATCTGACAGTATATGGTATGGTCACATCTATCATCTGGCAGTATATGGTATGGTCACATCTATCATCTGACAGCATTTGTTATGGTCACATCTATCATCTGACAGTATATGGTATGGTCACATCTATCATCTGGCAGTATATGGTATGGTCACATCTATCATCTGACAGTATATGGTATGGTCACATCTATCATCTGACAGCATTTGGTATGGTCACGTCTATCATCTGGCAGTATATGGTATGGTCACATCTATCATCTGACAGTATATGGTATGGTCACATCTATCATCTGACAGCATTTGGTATGGTCATGTCTATCATCTGACAGTATTTGTCTTGTTCAATACGACAGTGTCCTGTCTGTAATGTTTAATTATTCTTTCAGTTTTTATGACATTCAATCAGTAGAGCGTACAGTAGCACCAGCAGCAATGGTGGTGGTGGTAGTGGTAGTAGTAGTAGTAGTAGTAGTGGTGGTAGTGGTGGTAGCAGCAGCAGTAGTAGTAGTGGTGGTGGTGGTGGTAGCAGCAGCAGCAGTAATAGTAGTAGTATTGTACTGGAGTTATAGCTATTGGTGGTATGGGGGTGGTGTTATTGTTGCTGTTCTTGTTATTAATGTATTTGAAAAGATATCAACCATTGCTTTCTTTTGTTGCTTCATTTTTATTTCATCTGAGCAATCCGGTTTAAGAAAGTTTCCCTCAGTGGCTGTCTCATGATATCAACCCACCTTTATACACTAGGTTATAAATAAATAAAAGCTATCCTATAGAATTCTTTCTTCTCAGAATTCAAATCAAGACATTTTGATTTTTTTTAAATTTGGATAAATATGAACTTTGGAACGGGATTTAAGAATCAGTTCCTTGGGGGAAATGTATTTGACATTTCCAGCACATTCCTGGTCACTTATTATTATTGTTTGGTGCTGGATTGCAGCATAGAGTTACAGTCTGAGTTAAAATCCCGCTGAGGTTAATTTTGCCTTTCATCCTTATGGAGGTCGATAAAATAAAGTACCAGTAATGCATTGGGGTTGATTTAATCGACTTTCCCTCCCTCAAAATTGTTGGCCTTGTGCCTAAATCAGAAACCATTATTATTATTTGTTTTTACAAACATGTTTTTTTTTTTTTTAATTCAAGGTGTATTGTGTGAATTAAATAAATAAATAAAAGAGTTAATAAGGTGAATATTTACCTATTGTTGCTTCACAAAATAATTCACTTGCTACTTCATGTGCAATGTTGGCCCCCATTAACACAGCACATTCTATACCAAGGTTTTCTGATATTACTTCAGACAGAAGTCTAATACCGCCTTCATACATGTCAAAACCCTGGTAAGACATATAGATATACAGATAGACATAATGGTTTTCTGAAGAGGAAGGGGGAAAAGTCCACAGTTAAAAAAGGCACTTGATACATTAAAAGAGAAGGTACATGATTTATTTCATAGAGAAATTAGTTCCACAATATTTTCATGAAAAAAGGGTGTGGTATATATATATATAAGTATAGTGTGTGTGTGTAGATAATCTTTTCAAAAATATCTTACGAATGTGGTTTTGTGTTAAATGTTAAATGTTTTTTTAAATATTTCATAATAATTATTTCTGATTTAGGCACAAGGCCAACAGTTTTGAGGGAAGGGTAAGTCAATTAAATCGACCCCATAAGAATGAAAGGCTAAGCTAACTTTAGCGTAATTTGAACTCAGAACATAAGGGTCATAATTCTATGCAAGAAAGCAGGTTGTTCGATGCCCTACCCATACTACCAATTCACTGCCCTTAAATATTTCATAATAATTAATTATAAATTAAGATAAATGTTCTAAAAATTTTTAAATTAAGGATTTAAAAAATAGATAAATTATTTACTTTAATTAGAGAGATAGCTATTGCTCCAGGTTTGATATTGCCTTTAATAGTACTACATATTCCTTGGACAAACTGGTGTGGTAAAACAAATATCAAGATATCAGCATGCTCTGTAGCTTTCACAACATCTGGGACGGCAATCTAGAAGAAAGAAAGGAAAGATATATTAATACAATAAAAATAAGTGTTTTAAGCCATTTCTTCTGCTAAAGTGGGGCTTAAGAGGGGTTAACCTAGAGGGAGTTAGATTTGTTAAAGGGTTAATCTTTTCATTACCATATTTCTAATGAAAGACATTACCTAGGGCTTTAACCCTTTAGCATTTACATTACTCTATCTTTACTATTGTATTTTCATGGTAAAGGCTTTATCTCAAATAATATTGAATCTATAAGACTTTGATATTATTCATTCTGAGAACAATGCCTTAACATCAGTATGATTAGCAAGTTACAGCTAGTATGAACAGAAAGGGGTGAGAGAATTCTGGCCGGATGTGGCCGGTTTAAATGCTAAAGTGTTAATCCTTTCATTACCATATTTCTAATGAAAGACATTTCCTATGGCTTTGAATGATTCTGAAAATAATCAAGAATGTCTTTTGTTTTTTTCCTTACCACATTATCTGGTATTTTAGTTCCTGGGAGGTACTTGACATTAATATGTGTTGTATTAAAAATTTCAGTCAGTTTTTGGCCCTCATGTATTTCTTCATACATATACATGTTTATCATGTGTTCAAATGAATTTGGTCGTTGGCTCACATTTGTCGCCGCAATTTTAGCGATGGCTGAACCCCTGAAAAATAAAGATTATCAACATTTATATATTGTAGTGTTTGTTGACAGCAGTTGACTTTAGAAACATTGAAAAAGAAATTTTAAGTTTGATATGTGTGCGTTCCACAGCAAATGATCATAATAATAATAATTGTTTCTCCCTTTGGCACAAGGCCAGCAATTATCCCAGTGTATTACTGGTACTTTATTTTATCAACCACGTAAGGATGAAAGACAAAGTTAACCTTGGCGGGATTTGAACTCAGTCCGTAAAGGGACATAACTGTGCTGCAAAGCATGGCGTCCGACCCTCTACCGATACTGCCAATCCCCCACCCATGCCGTATGACCCTCTACCGATACTGCCAATCCCCCACCCATGCCGTATGACCCTCTACCGATACTGCCAATCCCCCACCCATGCCGTATGACCCTCTACTGATACTGCCAATCCCCCACCCATGCCGTATGACCCTCTACCGATACTGCCAATCCCCCACCCATGCCGTATGACCCTCTACCGATACTGCCAATCCCCCACCCATGCCGTATGACCCTCTACCGATACTGCCAATCCCCCACCCATGCCGTATGACCCTCTACCGATACTGCCAATCCCCCACCCATGCCGTATGACCCTCTACCGATACTGCCAATCCCCCACCCATGCCGTATGACCCTCTACCGATACTGCCAATCCCCCACCCATGCCGTATGACCCTCTACCGATACTGCCAATCCCCCACCCATGCCGTATGACCCTCTACTGATACTGCCAATCCCCCACCCATGCCGTATGACCCTCTACCGATACTGCCAATCCCCCACCCATGCCGTATGACCCTCTACCGATACTGCCAATCCCCCACCCATGCCGTATGACCCTCTACCGATACTGCCAATCCCCCACCCATGCCGTATGACCCTCTACCGATACTGCCAATCCCCCACCCATGCCGTATGACCCTCTACCGATACTGCCAATCCCCCACCCATGCCGTATGACCCTCTACCGATACTGCCAATCCCCCACCCATGCCGTATGACCCTCTACCGATACTGCCAATCCCCCACCCATGCCGTATGACCCTCTACCGATACTACCAATCCCCCACCCATGCCGTATGACCCTCTACCGATACTGCCAATCCCCCACCCATGCCGTATGACCCTCTACCGATACTGCCAATCCCCCACCCATGCCGTATGACCCTCTACCGATACTGCCAATCCCCCACCCATGCCGTATGACCCTCTACCGATACTGCCAATCCCCCACCCATGCCGTATGACCCTCTACCGATACTGCCAATCCCCCACCCATGCCGTATGACCCTCTACCGATACTGCCAATCCCCCACCCATGCCGTATGACCCTCTACCGATACTACCAATCCCCCACCCATGCCGTATGACCCTCTACCGATACTGCCAATCCCCCACCCATGCCGTATGACCCTCTACCGATACTGCCAATCCCCCACCCATGCCGTATGACCCTCTACCGATACTGCCAATCCCCCACCCATGCCGTATGACCCTCTACCGATACTGCCAATCCCCCACCCATGCCGTATGACCCTCTACCGATACTGCCAATCCACCTAATAATGATTTCTACTATAGGCACAAGGCCAGCAATTTGACCAATGAATTACTGGTACTTTATCGACCCTGTAAGGATGAAAGGCAAAGCTAACCTCAGCGGGATTTGAACTCAGAACATTAAGGACCATAACTCTATGCTGCAAAGCATGGTGTGTGACGCTCTACCTATTAATCCACGGTCCTAATAATAATGCTTTCTAGTATAAGCACAAGGCCAGTTATTTGGGGGAGGGGAAAGTCGATTAAATCGACCCCAGTACGTTACTGGTGCTTTATTTAATCGACCCCGTAAGGGTGAAAGGCAAAGTTAACCTCGGTGGAATTTGAACTCAAGACGTAAAGGGCCGTAACTCTATACTGCAAAGCATGATGTCTGACCCTCTACCGATACTGCCAATACACTGCCCTAATAATGATAATAATAGTGATGATAATGTTGATCAGATTATGTAATATATAGATCTAACATGGATCAGATTATATAATATATATATATATAACATGGATCAGATTATATAATATAATATATATAACATGGATCAGATTATATAATATATATATATAACATGGGTCAGATTATATAATATATATAACATGGATCAGATTATATAATATATATATATATATAACATGGATCAGATTATATAATATTATAACATGGGTCAGATTATGCAATATATAAATATATATAACATGGGTCAGATTATGTAATATAATATATATATAACATGGGTCAGATTATGTAATATAATATATATATATATAACATGGATCGGATTATATAATGTAATATGTATATAACATGGATCAGATTATATAATGTAATATATATAACATGGGTCAGATTATGTAATGTAATATATATAAAACATGGATCAGATTATGTAATATAATATATATAACATGGGTCAGATTATGTAATGTAATATATATATATAACATGGATCAGATTATATAATGTAATATATATAACATGGGTCAGATTATGTAATGTAATATATATATAACATGGATCAGATTATATAATATAATATATATAACATGGGTCAGATTATATAATATAATATATATAACATGGGTCAGATTATGTAATGGATCAGATTATGTAATATATATATAACATGGGTCAGATTATGTAATGTAATATATATATATAACATGGATCAGATTATGTAATATAATATATAGGTCTAATATGTAGAGGAAGACCACGAAAAACATGGGCGGAGGTGGTGAGAGCAGACCTCAGATTGCTGAAGCTGACGGAGGAGATAACAAACAAAGGACCGTGACAAGTGAAGGAATGCTGTGCTGAATAGGACCTGTCCCACCCTTGCAAGCAGGGAAAAGCAGACGTAAAATGATGATGATGATGAACATAGTTCAGATTATGTGATATATAGGTGTAACATGAGAAGGAAGCAACTGTTGAGTTTGAACATATTTATATAGCTGAGTAGCGATAGCTTGGTTTATTTGTACTTGGATTCCATTTCTGTTTGTTTGTAGTTGATAAAAACAATTAATGCTATGTGAATGAGTGTATTTGTGTAGAAGTGTGTGTTTGTATGTGAGTGTGTGATCATGTGTATGTAAAATGTGATCATGTGTCTGTGCATGCATATATGTCTGTGTATGTGTACACCTCTGTGTTTGTGTGTGTGCGTGTGAATGTTCATATGTGGTACAGCTGGTACTACAACAAAAAGCTCCCAGTCCACTCTGTACAGTAGTAGTGCTGGTATCATGACAAGAACAACCAGTCCACCCTGTCAGGTGGTAGTTTTGGTACCACAACAAAAGCACCCAGTCCACCCTGTCAGGTGGTAGTTTTGGTACCACAACAAAAGCACTAAGGGAGTGCAAGACATTTTGTTCTACATTCTATCGATTTTTGTGTGTGCCAACCACAAATAATTAATTATTTATTGATTGTTTATCTATTCACATGTGATTACAATTTATTATAAATGTTCAAAATGATTCAGCTGTTAATATATACTTTAATTCTTTTGATACCGAACCACCTAAAACAGTCCCTAGCTTTTGATTTTCACAGTAAAGGGTTTACCTCACATAACATTTACATTACTCTATATATACTATTGTATTTTCACAGAAAAGGCTTTACCCCACATAATATCTCACATATTTACATTACTCTATATATACTATTGTATTTTCACGGTAAAGGCTTTACCTCACATAATATCTCACATAATATTTACATTACTATATATATACTATTGTATTTTCACAGTAAAGGGTTTACCTCACATAACATTTACATTACCCTATATTTACTATTGTATTTTCACAGTAAAGGCTTTACCTCACATAATATCTCACATATTTACATTACTATATATATACTATTATATTTTCACAGTAAAGGGTTTACCTCACATAACATTTACATTACTCTATATTTACTATTGTATTTTCACAGTAAAGGCTTTACCTCACATAATATCTCACATATTTACATTACTATATATATACTATTATATTTTCACAGTAAAGGGTTTACCTCACATAACATTTACATTACTCTATATTTACTATTGTATTTTCACAGTAAAGACTTTACCTCACATAATATCTCACATAACATTTACATTACCCTATATATACTATTGTATTTTCACGGTAAAGGCTTTACTTCACATAATATCTCGCATAACATTTACATTACCCTATATATACTATTGTATTTTCACAGTAAAGACTTTACCTCACATAATATCTCACATAACATTTACATTACCCTATATATACTATTGTATTTTCACAGTAAAGGCTTTACCTCACATAATATCTCACATAACATTTACATTACCCTATATATACTATTGTATTTTCACAGAAAAGGTTTTACCTCGCATAATATTGAATCTATGAGATTTTGATATTATTTATTTTGAGAACAATACCTTAACATCAGTATGAGCAGTCGGTTTGAATAGAAAGAGGTGAGAGAATTCTGGCCAGTTAAAATGCTAAAGAGTTAAAGTGTTTAACTTTATCTAAAAATCTTCCATCATAATTTTATTTAAAAACTGTTTAAATAAAATTATTTGATTTTAATAATGAGAAAGTCAGTTCTATTACTAAATCCTCTTCCTTCGTTATTACGGCCACAGTCGAACATCCCTGACAAAGTCACTCCCCAATTCACGATTTGCCATTGCTCCGTTACTGAGATTTGTATCGTTTGAGATTTGATTGATGAAGGTTCAAGCAGGCCTTCCTCTACTTCATCTCTCGTAGTTGGTTCCCACAAAAGTAACTTGTGTATAACGTCAAGGTTGGTTCTCACAATAGTAAACTTGTGTATAACTTCCTACTTCTACAGCAATGTCCTGATAATCGTGACGACCTTCTTTCAGCAATTATATCATTATCTTGGGCAAGTTTCCATATAAACTTTCATTTGTTGACATTTGTACATGATTCTATGTTCTATATGTACATGCATCTTTGATGAATTGTAGTGCACCTGAGCACTGTACACAATCATTTTCATTATTTCATTTCATTTGTAATGCGTTGACGCCATAAACTGTCAGTCTCTGTAAATTCTTTATTGTTTTCAAAATTATTTGAAAATCATTGGCAGTGTCTTTTGTTAGAAACCTTGGTAACTAAAAGGTTAATTTATGGCATAATTAGAGTCTAGCTGAGCTAATAACCGCTCAATTTTCTGCATTGTTAGTATTAAGAGGAAGGGTATGTGGTGTGAGTTTATTAGAAAGATATCTATATTGTTATCATATCACAAATATTACAAATGTAGGCTAAATAAATACAGAGGAGTGTGATTTCAATGTTCTATTTACAATAAATGTATGTTCCACATTTACATGTAGCTTATAGAATCTTTTACAGTTTTCAGTATATATTTGTTTTGAATCTGTTGCTTATTTTAATTATCTCTTTTTGTTGAACTGCTAATTAACAGAACAATAACACAAACATCCACACACACACACACACACACATATATGTATGCAAGTACACACATGCGTATGCATGCAAGTAGACACACTGACATGTAAAAGAACCAAGAAAGGAATTCTTGCCGTGGAAACAAAACTTATTCAAGACCAGACAGTATGTTCATGTGGGGCACGCAATCTGTCAAATGTGCAGTGATATACCACTATTTGAGGTATCTGTTCATGTTGAATATGGTGCACCTCAAATGTATAGCAGTATGTCAATGTGCGTGAACGACCAAGCATAGATAAGTTGAAAGAGAAACTATGTATAAGAGGGATAAGCTGTAGTGTGCGGGAGAGAAGACTGCGATGGTATGGGCATGTGATGTGCATGGAGGATGACCACTGGGTAAAGAAGTGCCAAGAAATCCCAGTAGATGGAAGACGCAGTGGAAGTACACCATGAAAATTATGGGCGGAGGTGGTGAGAGCTGACCTCAGATCACTGAAGCTCACGGAGATGATGATGAAGGACCGTGACGAATGGAGAGATGCTGTGCTGAATAGAACCCGTCCCACCCTTGCAAGCAGGGAAAAGCGGATGTAAAATGATGATGATGATGATATGTCATTATTTGAAGTATCTGTTCATGTTGTATATGGTGCACCTCAAATATGCAGGATATGCCACTATTTGAGGTATCTGTTCATGTTTTGAGTGGTGCACCTCAAATATGCAATAGTGTGCTAGTATTTTAGGCATTCATATCTATGTTGGGAGAAAGGAGGTGATGCACCATCACAAATGTGCAGCTGTGTGACACCCCTTTGATATATCTGCACATGCTGTGACTGCATCATCTCAAATCTTCTGTTGTATGCCATTGTTTGAGATATTTATACTCTACAAAAAAAAAATCTACAACTATTTTGTGAGCTCAGAAGAAATAAAACAAAACTAACCCCCTC
>OZ024748.1:3193434-3255934 GCA_964016885.1 Eledone cirrhosa
TCCATCATATATATACATATATCTTGCAAGCAGGGAAAAGTGGACGTAAAATGATGATATATATATATATATATATATATACGCTCTGAGTTCAAATCCTGCACTGGTCAACTTTGCCTTTCATCCTTTCGAGGTTGATAAAAGAAAAGTATCAGTCCAGTACTATTTAAAAAATCGGCTGTGTTCAGACCTGGAGAGGGTTAGGCTCTGCCAGGTTTAAAAGTACCGTAGACACGATAGTGCCTCTGGAAGTGATGAAATAAAGTACTGGGGTCGATATAATTGATTTCTCCCCTCCTTCCCTCAAAATGACAGGCCCTGTGTATTAAATAGAAACCATAAGGGTAAAATAATTTCTCTTATACACTAGAAAACATGGCATCATCCTCCCTAAAATCTAAAATGTCTAAAGTTTGTCTTGAGCCCAGAGTCTGATCAGGCTGGTGCTTGTGTCAGTTTCTGTAGCATGAAGTGGCTGAGAGTACAAGACCCCTCACCCCTGGCCAGGACGCCAGTCCATCACAGTGTTAAAGTCTGGCCCTCGTCCAGAGGTGTGAAGTGACTGAGAGTACAAGACCCCTCACCCCTGGACAGGACACCAGTCCATTGCAGTGTTAAAGTCTGGCCCTAGTCCAGAGGTGTGAAGTGACTGAGAGTACAAGACTTCCCCTTACAACAGAGGAAACACAGCATCCCGTTCCATGGTGATAAACCCCTCATCTGGGATACCACATGCAGCGACACATTCTCCAGTGGCAGCCTGTGACTAATCCAGGCTCTGCTGCACTTCAAGCCGAGGAGGGTAAATTCTCCAAATATCGGTCACTTTCCGACAGGTTTGCGGTCAAACCTGTGATAGTGGAGATGTCTGGTGTCCTTGGCCCTAGGGCCACCTCCCTACTCACCACCACAACATGGAGTTGGCTAGCCGCAGGTGTGAGCCTCGCAAGCTGGAATGGCTCTTCCAGTGCGTCTCCCTCACCATCCTCTGGGGAAATGCCTTCTCTATTCTGTCCGCCAGGGCCACAGAGCAACCATTTCCTTATCATATTTCTAATGATTAACAAATTATTTTTTTAAATAGTCAAGAATTTGGAGGTGTTTAGTAATATAATTAATTATCTCATTATTAAGTTGATATTTGGAACATAACATAACACACGTTCATACATAGACATATGATAGAAGGTTTTTAGATAAATATAAAGACTTTAACCACTTTATTACCACATTTCTAATAAAAGATACTGTCTATGGTGTTTGGAACATAACTTAACCCTTTAACATTTAAACCGGCCATATTCAGCCAGCATCTCTTACCTCTTTCTGTTCAAACCGGCTGTAACTGGCCACTCATACCAATGTTTAGATATTTTTCTCAAAATATATAACATCAAAATCTCAGAGTTTTGATATTATGTGAGATAAATACATTAATAAAAATAGAGTAATGTAAATACTAAAGGTTTAACAAATGATTCCTGTACATCTGTCACATATAGAATGTTAGTCTACCTACTGCTCAACCATACCTCCTTTATATTCAAAATTTACATTCTATTGAGTCACGGTCACTTTTGCTTCTAAAAGGACCCATGGAAGTAGTGTTTGAGGACTCTGACTCCACAACCCTCTCAGGAACAAGTGTTATGTTATTGAAATTCATGTGTGGGTGCATGTGTTTTTTTTTTGTGTTTGATTGTGTATAAGTATTATCCTCTACATATGGGTGTGAGAATAGAACACTCAGTCTAATGAAATGTCTGAAGGGGTGGAACTTCCTCACTTCAAATGTTCAACAAGATAATTTATAGGAGTGATGTTTTTGCAGCTACCAAAATGATTATATATATCATCATATATATGTATATATATATATATATATATATATATATATACACACACATGTATGTATATATATATATATATATATATATATATATATATATATATACATATCCTCATATATACATATATATATACATATCATCATATATATATATATATATACATATAAATACATATCATCATATATCAGCCGTCGGGGTCTTACTGGTTCCTATATATATATATATATATATATATATATATATATATATATATATATATACATATATATATATATATATACATATATATATATATATATATATATATATATATACATATATATATATATATATACATATATATATATATATATACATATATATATATATATATATATATATACATATATATATATATATATATATACATATATATATATATATACATATATATATACATATCATCATATATATATATCATCATCATCATCATCATGTTTAGCGTCCGTGTTCCACGCTTGCATGGGTTTGGACGGGGGTTTTCCCACTTGAGGCAAGAGTGGTTGTCTTGCTCGCATAGGACTGTCTGGCGGGTTTTCTACAGTTGGATGCCCTTCCTAACACCAACCACATTTACAGTGTGGGTCTGGGAGGTTTTTACCGTGTTGCCTACACGGCCACATTACAGCGTGGACTGTCTGGCGGGTTTTCTACAGCTGGATGCCCTTCCTAACACCAACCACATTTACAGTGTGGGGCTGGGAGGTTTTTACCGTGTTGCCTACACGGCCACATTTACAGCGTGGACTGTGTGTTTTTTTGTCGTGACACCTACACGATCTCATTTGATTCGGCCTGGATGTTGTGGGACCAACATAACTGTACATTGAAAGGGGCGGTGTGGATGGGGTGGAGGTGGTGGGACGGGGGGGGGGGGGGGTTGATAGAGGTGCCTACTGACTGTAGTAGGTTTTTACTTTGTATTTAGGTAAGGCGGGTCTTCTCTATTACTGAGTACCGCCAAAGGTCTCGGTCCAGTGACATTGTCTTGGAGAGGTGTAAGCGTGTGAGGTCGGAATTTATCAGCTCGTCCCATGTTTTTCTGGGTCTGCCTACTCCGTGGCTACCGTCTATCTTTATTGCCCTGCACTTTGTTATACAGCTGTCGTCTTTCATGCGCATCACGTGACCGTACCAACGTAGCCTTCTCTCGAGTAAACAACATCTGATCCCTCTTATTTCTAATTTTTTCCTTAGTTCGTTTATGCTTTGCCGTTCACGTATATTACTATTGCACATCCAGCGGAGCATGCAAGCTTCGTTCCTCTCTAGTCTGCGTATATCCTCTGCACACAATGCCCAGGTCTCACTGCCATGCAGCATTGCTGTTCGTATGCAGGCATCGTATAACCTGCCTTTCATTTTTAGGGAGAACCCTCTAGCGGCTAATAGTGGTATAAGCTCTCTGAACTTTTTCCATCCAGTTCTGACTCTAGCTACTGTACTTTCAGAGCACCCTCCCCCACTGCTGATTTTGTCACCCAGGTAACGGAAGCTGTCCACTATTTCTATATATATATATATATACATATATATATACATATCATCATATATATATATATATACATATATATATACATATCATCATATATATATATATATATATATATATACATATATATATACATATCATCATATATATATATATATATATATATATATATATATGGTGGCTGCCAACTCGTTTTCGAGTACGGCCACTACTTTATATCCATGTAGGAGAACCCCTACCGATGCGCTGAACGAGTGTGACTTTTGAGTCCATCCAGCGACTTGAAAACTCTGGTACAAATACTACACTTGTGACAATTATTGACACATAGTGCTGGGCCCATGGTACCATGTGACAAGTGCAGAGAGATCTCCAGATATAAAGCAATGCCTGTGCCATGAAGCTTTTATAGTGAGCAAAGGCATTGCACAGAGCCAGTCCCACTCTCTTAACCAAGATGATATTTACCAAAAAGTAAAACAAGTCAACATCATTGGATACCATCAGGGTTGCAGGTGTTATATCAGAGTTTTCCTTCTCCTAGAATTCTGCCTTGACAAAGGCTAATGGGTCATCTCTCCCGGTGATTTTGGATGGCCATTGACTCTTAAGAGCTCCTTTGCCCTTTGACAGGTTTTGTTTTTAGTCCTGCAGGATGTCCAAAGTCACCCTCCTCACCAAGAAACCTTGGTGGGGTTGCCAGTTTAGTCGCCAACGACCCGACCATGAAACAGGTTGTACTGGGATACATGTTACCAGTAGCACCAACTGGTGACCTGACATAGTGACCTGACCACCATATATATACATATATATATACATATCATCATATATATATATATATATATACATATATATATACATATCATATATATATATATACACACACATATATATATACATATCATCATGTATATATATATATATACACACATATATATATATACACACACACATACACACACACACACACACACACATGAATAGATACATATATATGTATATATGAAAAATAAAATTAGAATTTTATTTCTCACCCTAGCTTATTTACATTTATGTATATATGAATATATAGAGGCACATGGCTTAGTGGTTACAGCATTGGCCTTGCAATCGAAAGATTGTGGGTTCAATTCTCAGACCGAGTGATGTGTTGTTTCCTTGAGCAAGACACTTTATTTCACATTGCTCCAGTTTACTCAGCTGTAGAAATGAGATGATAGGGACTGGGGTTCATATCATTCCACTGCAAAGTGGTCATGGAGGTGCCACGGCAAAAAAGCACCCAGCCCACACTGTAAAGTGGATGTGTAGGCGCCACGGAAAAAAAAGCACCCAGCACTCACTGTAAAATGAGGTTGGTGTTAGGAAGGGCATCCAGCTGTAGAAATCAAGCCAGAATCAGTTTCCATCCCACCCTTGCAAGCAGGGAAAAGCGGACATAAAATGATGATGATGATGAGATGATATATATCAAGTAAGAATATTTTCGAAACAGCGAGTGGGTTTGAAATTATTAGAAATGTAAGTTATCGCCGTATTTTGACTAAAGAAACTAAATAATTTCTTTAATTTCTTTAGTCAAAATACGGCGATAACTTACATATATATATATTGGAAAATGTGTTAAATCCTTGGTACAGTTAGGTATATTTTAAAAAAGGAAAAAAATGACTTCACTTATAGTTCTAAACAATTTAATTTAATTTTATAATATTATGATATTACAATTTGGTTTTGTAGATCTAGTGAGTTCTTTGTTAACTTAGGTGGGGAGAATTTTTAAAGATTCCTGGTTAACTTTCCTGGAGAACTTTCTCAAATTTGTCGGTGGCGATTGTCAAACTGATCTCAGGTTGTGATGTGTGACTCTATACATAAGAAATTTGGGTGTGTCTGAGGTGAGTGCGGTTAATGAGTGTGGGCGTGAAGGAGTGTTGATGAAGATTTAGAGCAGGCATGGGCAACCTTTTTCAAGAAGTGGGTTGCATGAGATATGGTTCACCATCAGGCGAGGCGAGCCACAAGCATTAATTTACATTCATGTCCACATTAAAAAAAAGGTGGTAACTCAGGTTTTGATTTATTTCTTCAGAATTCGCACACGTTTTTTTCCTTGATTGTAAAAATGATAGAAAGATAAATTACGACTGAAAAGTTGGGGTAAAAAAATCAGAAAGATTTCATTTAGGTGTGCCATTCAGAAAGCTTCGAAGGCCACATGCGACCCACAGGCTGCAGGTTGCCCTTGACTGATTTACAGAAAGTAGTGAATGGCAAGATAATTGATTGGGAGGGAAGTTGGGAGGTGTTGGGGGTGTTTAAGGAGTGTTTTAGAAAGGGGTTATTAAAGTGCCCTCCTGCTGGTTCCATTTCAATAGACGACCTTTGCTGAATATAATAACTAGAGAAATTGTATATAAATATATAAATAGAGAGTATTAGGAGTATCAAGGACTGAAAAAAGAAAAATCAAGGATGACTGACAAAGCAGCTGCAAAGTGTGAGATTCATTGACATTGCAAGCCAGGATGTCCTCGATGGAAAAGATGTCCCATCTGAAGACAAAGCGAGAAGATTAGATGTCTTCATTCATGGCTGATGTTAATGCAAAACATGTGAGAGCCATTCAGAAGAAGGAAATGAAGATTCACAATGTAAAAGAAAGAGAAAGCAGGATGAAGAAGACAAGAAAATATCCGAGAAAGTAACTCTTGGAAGTTGGTCAGCCAGCTCAGCTATTAGTGATGATGGTGATGAAATCTTGAAATATTCACCGCGTTTAAAACCAACTCTTGACACCCCTCTTGTTGCCACATGGGAACGGGAGAACCTAACAGTGTGACAAGTATTTCTTACATTGCAATTGCATTGGTATGGACATGTGATGCGTATGAAGGATGACAGCTACATAGCACTAAAAGTCGATGGAAGCCTTGGAATGGGGAGACCCAAGAAGACCTGAGATGAGGTGCTAAAAGCTGACCTTGCCCAATTGCACCTCTCAAAGATGCTACGCAGTAATACAGAAGACCCAACTTCCCACGGGTACAAGCTGAAGCATATAGACAGTATGCCCCCACCCTCCTCCCACTGTAAAATGGTCATGTAGGTGTCACAACAAAAATCACCCAGTCCACACTGTAATGTGGTCATGTAGGTGTCACAACAAAAATCACCCAGTCCACACTGTAATGTGGTCATGTAGGTGTCACAACAAAAATCACCCAGTCCACACTGTAATGTGGTCATGTAGGTGTCACAACAAAAATCACCCAGTCCACACTGTAATGTGGTCATGTAGGTATCACAACAAAAAGCACCCAGTCCACACTGTAATGTGGTCATGTAGGTGTCACAACAAAAATCACCCAGTCCACACTGTAATGTGGTCATGTAGGTGTCACAACAAAAATCACCCAGTCCACACTGTAATGTGGTCATGTAGGTGTCACAACAAAAAGCACCCAGTCCACACTGTAATGTGGTCATGTAGGTGTCACAACAAAAATCACCCAGTCCACACTGTAATGTGGTCATGTAGGTGTCACAACAAAAATCACCCAGTCCACACTGTAATGTGGTCGTGTAGGTGTCACAACAAAAATCACCCAGTCCACACTATAATGTGGTCATGTAGGTGTCACAACAAAAATCACCCAGTCCACACTGTAATGTGGTCATGTAGGTGTCACAACACAAGCACCCAGTCCATACTGTAATGTGGTCATGTAGGTGTCACAACAAAAAACACCCAGTCCACACTGTAAAGTGGTCATGTAGGTGTCACAACAAAAATCACCCAGTCCACACTGTAATGTGGTCATGTAGGCGCCACGGTAAAAAAGCACCCAGTACTCACTGTAAATGAGGTTGGTGTTAGGAAGGGCATCCAGCTGTAGAAATCAAGCCAAAATCAGTTCTGTATCAGTAAGACATGGTCCCTGACCTGGCATTGCCCAAAGCAGGACAACCCATCTAACCCATGCTAGTGTGGAAGAATGGACGTAAAACAGTGATGATGATGATGCAAAGAATCTTGATCATGATGTGTCTGAACTCTCAATTTCCCAATCAACTGTTTATTGAGCAAAGATCAGTCAGTGTAAGAAAATGGCTCAAGAAATCAAGTTATGTGCTTCCTACATGAAGATAGATCCTGGCTAGTCCTCCACTGGAATGGAAAATTATTACCATTGGCTTACCATTAAATATTAAGATAGTAGAAAAATCAGGTATTCCTATAAAAGCCCTAATCAGTAGAACATACACTTTTGAGAAAACCCCCTGCACTGATAGAAAATATATAGCCTGCATATTAAGCCCACAAATTAACTATGAAACTATGAACATAATATATAGCATAAGATATACAGAGGGATAGTGTAGGAATAGGAACAAGACTTACATGAGATGATCTGTAGCATAGGAGAAAGGATAAAAGAATACTGGTGATAACTCCAGGATGGGAAAAACTCATCAGTGCTCTACTGACATGCCAGAATGGAACATGGGGGCACACTAGAGAACATCGAGATAAAAATCATATCCACACGCAAAACAGATGCAATGCTCTACCAGATTACTGAAGCGACAAACATAAACAAACTCTAACCAAAACTAAACAGAAAACATGAGTGGGATAGTAACAACTAGTAACTAAGGGCAACATAAAGACACAGCGACACACAAGAACTAAACTAATAAAACAAACCAAACACTCAGAGATAGAACAAGTAAATAAATGTTTAAATTAATTAATTAATTAATTAAATTAGATAAATAAATAAATAAAAATACACACAAACACACACAGATATAACACATGCACAACTCAAGTATGGAGCTCACAAAAACAAGATGTCGTCGGACAGAATAAAAATGAGAATCAATTTTTTGTTTTGACTACTGTATATGTCGGCATAGTCTTACGATTATTAGATAAATAAATAAATAGATATTCCTTGATTGAGGGCTATTCCACATATTCTCAGGTCTTGAGTAATCGTCCCCCACCCCGCTTATTAATTTTTCAGATTTTTTGCAACCCCCCGGCCCGCTCCCCTTATTAAATTTTGTTAATCTATCTCCGGTGACATTTTATTGTGATTCATATTGATACAGCAGCTGGAGAATTTTATTTTACACTAAAAAACAACATTATATATGACAAAAAAAAGAACATTACAAGAAATCCCATATTTACGAACGTACGCTATTACAATTATCGACACCCCACCCCCGTTTCTAACCCCCACCCCCTCCCTCGCTTTAAAAAATTTAAACGATAAACAAATGCCCACC
Source organism: Eledone cirrhosa (assembly GCA_964016885.1). Lineage (NCBI taxonomy): Eukaryota > Metazoa > Mollusca > Cephalopoda > Octopoda > Eledonidae > Eledone > Eledone cirrhosa. The sequence goes on from OZ024748.1 coordinate 3,202,120, forward strand.
CCTACTATTATTTGGGATTAGAGAGTAATTAAAATTAAAAACATTCTAGAATAACATACCACGTATACAATCGAAAATCTGTTCGGCTGAGGTCCAAACTGAAACCTTTGTTATGAAGGTCATGTGTTGAATATTATCAACTTTATATTTCTATTACTATCAGTATCATTTTTCCACGAAAAGATTTTGCACAGTTTATCAAATAACAACAAACCTTTCATTTACTATCCTTGGTATGTATTATGTTTTGGTCCAAAAAACATTTTTATTGCATTACTTAAATATTATATATATCTGTTGTTTTATGTTTGCATTTGCAATAGCATCGTTAATAGTAGAATGTATTCCTAAACTGCGTAGTATGAGAATTGTTTAGAGTTTCTCTTGGTGTAGCTGTGGAAAATTAACCAGTTGTTATTGTTAAGCTCCAGGCTAGGGCTGATCGAGCTGACCTAAATATATATATAAATAAGAAAAACGTTCCATTCCAGACATGACTTAGGGTTAAATTTAAAAAAAAAAAAGAATGTCCCTTTAAAAAATTACAAAACAAAGTGTTTTTCAAGTCAGTATGACGTAATGAATTTAGCTACTTTCCAGCGAATAGTTTGACATATATTTATATATATTTACGGCTACTGAAGTAGCCAAGACACTTTTTTTAAATGCATATACACCTTTATTATATATCGCGTACTAAGATGAACAAAGGTCTTACTGCTCTAAACTGGTTAACTCCCAATATATTTCTGTACCAGTCACGCACTAGGGTCGATTTAATGGACCCCGCCCAACCAAATTGCTGGCCTTGTGCCTATATAAGAAATCAATATATTTCAATCTATTTATCTATCTATCTTTTAAATATCATTTTGGAAGAAGAATCAGGATAGAGAGAGAGGTGCTGTACCCCAGCAAATTTTATAAAAGGTGGGTGAATGTGGCAAAGATGGCCCGAGTTGTTGGGCCTTCTCTATATATAAGCCTGTAGGTTGAGGAAAAAGGGGAAGGGAGTACTCACTCTTGGCGCTCCTGGAGATGAGGGTTGTACATTTTTTCAGGGTGTGTACAACCCTTGTGTAACGCCTCCCCCCTATTGGGGATATCAATTGTTATTTTCATATACCTGTATGTAAACTCCCCATTTGTATTTGTCCCCTTCTTTTGTGCCCTTGTGGCTAATAAAGAAATTTATCTTTTCTATCTATCTGTCTATATATCTATCTATTTATCTATCTATCTATCTACAATGAATACAAACATACGGTTAGTTTTAAACATTTTAAAAAACGAACTAGTCAAAAATGATTCTGAAAGCGTGGGAAAGATGACCAAGTACTGTTATTTAATTATTGCATAAAAATACATACAAAGCAACAAGTTTGACCAAAATTAAAATAACAGGATTTGGCTTTAGATTTCCTGTTTAAACATAGTTTAAAAAAAAACGGTGTTGTCAGTTTTATAACAGTTATACTTTAAACAACCCAAATCAACAATTTAGCAGAAATGTATACACACACACGCACACACTATATATATATATATTAATTCAAATATTAACAAAATAGATATTCTTGTGATCAATTAAATGTTATTATACATATTTCAGAGGTACTTGAATCAGGTTCAAGTACCTCTGAAATATGTATAATAACATTTAATTGATCACAAGAATATCTATTTTGTTAATATTGAATTAATATTAATAACTCTGGAAAATATTTTTTCGGTAGAGTGCTTCCAATCTACTGTAAAACTCATTCTTTGATGTACTCATTGAATCTTGTTTAACTCTTTAATATATATATATATATATATCTGACGAACGATCCAGACGTATATATTATTATCGACTGTGATCCAGAAACCTTTGGTAATGGAGTAGTTATATTTTGTGTTCACTTTCTAATTCTAAATATATATAAACAATGAGTTCGAGACGTTGTTGTTGATATGTAATCAAGAGTTATGTTCATAACTGGCACGAAGCACTTGAAAGATAACATCTGGGGTATTATAATAGTAATAATTGTTTCTACTTTTGGCACAAGGCCAACAAATACCTAGTGTATTACTGGTACTGTATTTTATCGACCCCGTAAGGATGAAAGGCAAAGTTAACCTCGGCGGGATTTGAACTCAGAATGGCAAGGGCTGTAACTCAATGCGTCAAAGCATGGCGTCCGACCCTCTACCGATACTGTCAATCCACCGCCCTTATAATAATAATAATGATAGTAATAAATGGAATATATATCACTATAGCAACATAATTTATTTCGTTATATATATTCCAGGGATACTAAGTTATAGTATGCCTTCTTCAGACAAAATACATTATTTGATGTATAAAATGTGACATACTCATAAAAGAGATCGCATGTGATCAATTCAAAGTGAGTAAATATATATATATGATCTAGCTGCCGAAACGGCCGGAGCTCAGCCGTCGGGGTCCTGACACTTTTCCTATGACCCACTCTACTACCCTAAGTATCAAGTACTATGGTGCGTTATTGTCCACCTGGTATCTTACCACACCCTCTTTGTTATATATATATATATTTTGACTCGTACCATAATTTTCAGTATTATCACCCCACATAAATTCCTCAATTTGTGTGTGTGGGGGGGGGGGGGTGAATGTATGTGCAAGTCAACCAAAGTATTTCTATATGTAAATTTTCTAGTATTCTACTCTAACCATAATTTTCAGTAGCACCACTCCACACAAATTCCTCAATTTAAGAATGACCTGTAGTATCGAATTTCATACTATAAACCCCAATTGAATATATATCTGACCAGGAATGCTTTCTGTGAAAATCAGTCATATGGAACTGATGTTTTGAACTTTACAACACCACCTGCCTCTTTGAGGTCAAATACCAACCCTACTAGCATCTACAAACTGACCAATGAGAATTATTCCTGCTGACAACATTAAATTATTCCTAACAAGCTCATATGCCGCAAGGCTCTGATACCATCACACTATAAACACAGAGCCGGCATATCTAAGAACTGACTAACTGCCTGATGAGGTCATAGCCACTCAATGGCTATCATCGAAATATATATAGCAGTAAATAAAGGATTATGAGTTCATGCAATTGACTTATGTTTCATCACTATACATATATATATATTTTTTTTTTCAACGGTTTCGTAAACGTAAACAGTTTTATATATAGCAATGTTTAGATTGGCCAAAATTGTTAATCAGAATTTCTGTGTTGATTTTAAAAAAAACCAAATTTCTTTCGCTTATCTCTCTCTCTCTATATATATATATATGTTCTTACTCATAGTGTTTCTCTCACGTTTTCTAAACAATAACATTTTGTTATTATATATATATTAGATATATATATATATATATTATTAGAATTACCTAGCATATATATACGTTTAAATTTGCTAGTTCACCACTGAGTAGAATTGGTCATTCTGCAATGTTAATCATGATGTAATATGAGGAAAGCACTCGACGTTATGCAACTCATCCATCTTTGATGTTGAATCATTTCGGTAGTGCGGGAACGGAATTAAATATATTGTAAAGTAAATAATAATTGTGGGAGGGAGGGAGTTGAAAATCGTTTAAATCGACGCCAGTGCATTACTGGTACTTTATTCTATAAACCCCTTAAGGATGACAGACAAAGCTAACCTCGGCGGGATTTGAACTCAGAACGTAATGGGTCGTAAGTCTATGCTACGGAGCATGTTTGTCCAACGATCTGCCTTCGCTATAACAATGGATATGGTTGCAATTTCTGTTTTCCTTAAGCAACCTTGAATGCGAAAATCTAATTATAAAAGCTGCATCCATTGCTATTCGTTTTCACAAAACACATTTGCAAATAACGAAACGTATCCTTTTTATTGTTTACAACTGGACATCTTAATGAGGCCTCCTTTATTTATAAATTTCGTTTTGGCTTACTTTCTGCTTGTATTTTTACAGGAACAATTGATTAAAAATATAAATAGTCTCTCTCTATATATGTCTCTCCTTTCACTCTCTCCTCTCACTCTCTCTGTCTGTCTCTCACCTCTCACTCACTCTGTCCCTCTCTTCTCACTCACTCTGTCTTCTCACCCTCTCTCCTTTCACTCTGTCTATCCTTCTCTCACTCTTTCTCCCTCACTTTCTGTCTCTTTTCCCTCCTATCTCTCCTTCACACAATGTCGTGCTCTACTTTCAACTTGGACATACTTCAAATACACTTAGCAATGTATTGTTAATATTCCATTTAAAACTTTTTAAAGTTAAACTAAAACATCTGAACACGATCTGATACTTGTTATTGTAAAGCGCCAGATATGACAAATCCTTTGTCGATATCGAATTTCTCGAATTAGATAATAAAACTGTCTATTCAAAAATAAACTAGGATATATAATTTCATTCGGCTGCAAGCACAGTAAATAAATCTAGTGCTGAATTTAGGACAAACGAGTTCCTGTACTACTTAAATTTGAAAAATACATCGTAAACATATTTTGGCGGGCGCCTCTCGCCAACGGTGTCCCATGCTTAAGCTCACCTAAGCACAATGGTAAAGCCGGCAGTGAATAAATCCCACACCATCATTGCCATCTCCACCACAGCATTTCGAGTGTGATAGTGCAGGTTTAGGCTCCGCTGCACTTGAGCCGAGGAGGGTAAACTCTCCAGATATCGGTCGCTCTCCGACAGGTTTGCGGTCGAGCCCGTAGCAGTGGAGACTTCTGATGTCCATAGACTCTAGGGCCACCTTCTTACTCACCATCATCGGCACAGGAGGAGGGTTGAGCCTCGCGAGCTAGAATGGATCTACCAGCGCGTCTCCGTCACCATCCGCCGGGGAAACGCCTTTTCTATTCTGTCCGCCGGGGCGGCCAGCGCATGGGACCCCAACTGCTCATAACAGTGAGAGACGGAGGCAGTGACTGGGAATTTGGTTCCTTTGTGTTCGGACCTGGTGCATATATGTTTCACAGACACACCCTCGCCAGGACATTTAAAATGAAGTTGATAGTGATGGTAGGGCGTCATATTTAATCAATAGCCTGTGGTAAAGTAACAATGTGGTATATTTCTAGTATAATCCCAATTTATATCATTAGTATAATTTAGAAAAGAAAATTTATGTTTATATGACTCTGTATCCTACTTATTTACCACAAAGCATTTATCTTAATCTATGTTAGGATTAAGCTGCTCAGTACATTATACACACACACACACACACACACACACACATATAGTTCAAGGAAACGACCAAACAGAGGTACAAAAAGTCTTATTAGTTTCAGGTTTTATAAGGAAAAGGGAAAAGAAAGTTCGACGTGTTGGGCTTTAGCCCTTCTTCAGGATCACAAAGGATAGATACGGAAAATAAAAGGTAGTCTGTAGTAAAACACACACACATATATATATATATATTCATATGTAAATAAGATTAATCACCTCATTTACATAGACGAGAAAACTATATATTTTCGACTGTTTTCAAGGGTCGTCCTGATGAGGACCAGTTAAGTTCGAAATGCATTGACGTTTGTCCCCCTTGCTTCTGCTGGACACCATCGGAGGGCGATAGCCCCGGTGTTTTGCATAGCTACGGCTTTCTAAATGTTTATCCATAAACATACCGTATTTCTTTAGAAATACGAAATTTCAATAGCTATGCATAAAGCTAAATCATAATACTATTATATATATATATATATATATATATATGGGAACAAGTATGACCCCCGACGGCAGAGCTCAAGCCGTTTCGACGGCTATTTCTGGACTAAATAAGAATTTTTAGCCTGGTAAATAAATAGCCAAACTTCTCAAGGGGGATTTCCTTATATGGGAAGAAAGTAATTGTCAAGATGATTGTGGCTGAACTTGCCGGTAGCACAAAGAGGGAGTGGCGAAAGCTAGTTAGGCGGTGAAAGTGAAATCGATACAGCAGTATAGATTTCAACGCCTGACTGACTTTCCCCGTGAAATATAATTACTGAGAGGTCCATGGCCCGCGCAGCTCTACCGCCCCTGAATATATCCGTATAAGAATATGGAATGACCCGTTGGATGACGTTCACTTAAATTTTTTTAAATAATTAAATTACACACAAACATCTCTCTCTTTCAATCTACTCTCTCACAACCCTACCGTTTTCTCTCTCTCTATTTATGAAGGTACCCGAAAAAAACCCGGCCCCGGAATCCGTATTCAGTGGGGAGAGAAATTTTTTTTTTTTTCCCCTCGTGTACTATCAACTACGGAGAGCGAGGAGGTGGGTCCCTCCTCGGAGTTTTCATTTTTTAATTTTTATTATTTTTTTTTTTTTTTTTGCGTGTTATCAACGAATAGGACCTCGAAATCAGTCGGAAACGATTAGATTTGTAGAAAAGGGGGGATGAAAGGGGGCGAAATGTGTCACGCATACCGACTCACCTCTCTTGTTTGGTGGGAAATAATTATATATATATTACTAGCAATCCCATATATTATCAAATAACAGGATGAGATGGGAAGGGTCTCAATATGTAAAGTAAACGACTGATTCTGTTTTTGGCGGGTCGGAGGTTAAAAAGCAGAGACAACCTAGAAAAATTACCGACTTTCCACCCCACCCCCTATTATTTGGTACCGAAAAAGTTCAAAGGTTTGTAAATAAACTTGAAGCAAACTCCTTTTATTGATTTGTTTATTATTCTGGTTAAAGTCTCACACACACGTACGTATGGTCGGTTTCGTTGGCGACTAAACTGGCAACCCCACCAAGGTTTCTTGGTGAGGAGGGTGGCTTTGGACATCCTGCATGACTAAAAACAAAACCTGTCAAAGGGCAAAGGAGCTCTTAAGAGTCAATGGCCATCCAAAATCACTGGGAGAGATGACCGCTTAGCCTTTGTCAAGGCAGAATTCTAGGAGAAGGAAAACTCTGATATAACACCTGCAACTCTGATGGTATCCAATGATGTTGACTTGTTCTTCTTTTTGGTAAATATCATCTTGGTGAAGAGAGTGGGACTGGCTTTGTGCAGTGCCTTTGTTCACTATAAAAGCTTCACGGCGCAGGCATTGCTTTATATCTGGAGATCTCTCTGCACTTGTCGTCACGTGGTACCATGGGCCCAGCACTATGTGTCAATAATTGTCACAAGTGTAGTGTTTGTACCAGAGTTTTCAAGTCGCTGGCTGGACTAAAAAGTCACACTCGTTCAGCGCATCGGTAGGGGTTCCCCTACATGGATATAAAGTAGTGGCCGTACTCGAAAACGAGTTGGCAGCCACCATGTATGTATATACTTCCTTTTTGAATTTATTTTGCAAGATTTCTTATCTGAAAACATGTTGAAACAGATGTTATACTTTGGGAGGGTCATGTTGCCAATAAAAACATGCGCATGTTGATTTTCACTTCAATTTATTATAAATTTCCGATTGGTTGGTTCGATATATATATGATGGTTGCCCCCTCGTAATCTAGTATGGCCATTGCACGATATAACATTATTAATTTTGCCTTTCATCCTTACGGGGTCGATAAAATAAAGTACCAGTAACACTGGAGTCGATTTAATTGACTTCCTCCATCCCCAAATTGCTGGCCTTGTGCCTATATAAGAAACCATTAATTAATTCTATCGTGCAATGCCTGGGCGTGAAGATTTTTTTTTTTGTACATATATTTATTAGAATGCTGTTGAAATATGTCTATATTTTTAAATATTACTTTTAACGATCGATTTATAATGAATGAGTCTAAAGTCTAAATAGCTATTGAGTTTATGTGGTAGGTGTGGGTAGTGGCGTCAATTAAAATAAATTGGAATTACATTTAAAAAATAATTGTTTCTACTTTTGGCACAAGGCCAGCAATCAAACAGTGCATTACTGGTACTTTATTTTATCGATCCCGTAAGGATGAAAGGCAAAGTTAACCTCGAATAATAAAGTTTAATCAGGAGAACCTTGGGTAAATGTTTATTGGTTGACGGCAAGACTTCAGTCTGTTTTGAAGCAACAAGTTAAACACGTATTCAGTTTCGTTTTATCGAATATTTCATAAATCTAAAGTGAAAAAAACTTCCTTATTTATTTTTTTGTAGTCGAGTATTTTTGTCCACGTACTCTCGGGTCCCAAATAATTGGAGTGGGATGGGAGTAGGGGTAGAACATTTTATAACATTTGGGATTTCTAGTAATGGCCTTGTGTCGAAATCATCGAAGTTAACTTTGCCTTTCATCCTTATGGGATTTGATAAAATAAAGTACCAGTCACGCACTGGGGTTGATTTAATCGACTTTCCCCCTCTCCCTAAATTGCTGGCCTTGTGCCTATACTAGAAACCATTATTTACAGTGTTTGATGATTTCTAAATTAGGCACAAGGCCAGCAATTTGTGGGACGGGAGAGGGGAAAACCGATTACACCAATCCCAGTGTATTACTGGTACTTTATTTTATCGACCCCGGAAGGATGAAAGGCAAAGTTGACCTCGGCGGGATTTGAACACAGAACGTAAAAGGCCATAACTCTGTGTCAGGAAGCATGGTGCCCGATGCTACCAATACACCACATAAAGTTGACGTAATTAAATACTGCAAAGCGTTTATTTTGTCTGTCGCTCTACCGATTCTGCCAATCCATCGCTCTTAGTATTTGATAATAGTTTCTGATTTAGAAACAAAGTCAACAATTTGGGCGAAAAGGGAAGGGGATGTAGATTAAATCGACTCTACCCCAGTGTGTTACTGGTACTTTATTGTATCGACCCCCTCACCCCCATAAGGATGAAAAGCAAAGCTATCCTCGGCGGGATTTGAAATCAGACTGTCAAGGGACGTAACTGAAGGTAAATCGCATAATGAAAGTAAATCGTTGTGGCCAGCCAGACGTGTCTGAACAAACGTGGCACTAGATGTAATTAACTAGGCTATAACATTAAAAATAATAAAAAAAGATCTATTTACTAACTAAAGAAGGAAGTTAAAAGTATTCCTGTATTTTTAATTCTCTCTCTCTCTCTCTCTCTCTCTCTCTCTCTCTCTCTCTCTCTCTCTCTCTCTCTCTCTCTCTCTCTCTCGGTATGGTGAACTAACTGTTGTCTAACCACTTCTATATATATATATATGCAAAAGTTCTATTTAAATTGTTGGGATACAACAAGCAAATATTTTTATAACTGATATAAAGCACTCGACAAATATTTGGAGTAGATATACGATATTATCCTGGTGGCCTCTAAAAGCAACGGTCACTTTTTAAAAGGGTACGTCAATGTCTATTTATAAAACTGTTATATATTGTATTTTGTCTGATGAAGGCATACCATAATTTAACTTGGTATCCTTGAAATATATATAATGAAATAAATATAGTTTCCATTTATTAATATCGTATATATATATATATATTGTTCTCGGTATGGTGAACTAACTGTTGTGTAACCACTTCTATATATATATATATATATATATATCCTCAAAATCACCACCTTTCTCAACTACCAGAAACATACAAATACCATCATACAATAACAGTTGGCTTTCCTGATGATTTCCTTCGAATGAAACAGTTCTTGTCCTGTAGAAGCTATATATATATATATATATATTATATATATATATATAGAGAGAGAGAGTTACGAACTCAGGGTAGTCCCTTACAATTAAATAGCTCTAAGAAAAAAGCTTTTTCGAGCCGTACAATATAATTTAATAAACAAGACAGATGAACACTAATATAAACATGTGTTCGAATCGTAAGGACCAACATTTGCTAGGGTGAAAAAATACATGTATGTTTATATTAGTGTTCATCTCTCTTGTTTATTCAATTATATATATATATATATAGGCATACAACAGGTCTCAATAGTGAAAGTTACGATACACACGCAATTGTATGGATTTCTTAATATATATATATGTGTGGGTGTGTATATATGTGTGTCTGTATGTATATATGTGTTTGTGTCATCATCATCGTTTAACGTCTATCTTCCACGCAAGCATGGGTTTAGACGTATATATATGTTTGTGTGTATATATGTGTTTGTACATCTCGCCAAACTTGTAACTTTCACTATTGAGACCTGTTGTAAAAAAAAAAAAAAAAGCAAATTCACAGTGTCAAAAATTACTTTCACTTTCCTGACCGCCCGTCTTGACGTATGCCATATATAGGCATAGGTTAAGTTTAACGTCCTCGAAGATGAAACTAGGTTTTCTGACAAGTGAATGTGTTTTTGTTTTTTTTTACAATGAAATTTACGATACACTCTTTGTTTATTTACAACAGGTCTCTATAGTGATATGGTGTTAATTAGTATTGCGTGTGTGATTATTTTCTCTTATATATATATGTGTGGGTGTGTATATCTGTGTATATATATGTGTGTCTGTATGTATATATATATGTGTGTTTGTATATATATATGTGTTTGTGTCATCATCATCGTTTACATGTTTTTACCCAAATCCCTTATCATTCTCTGTCCTTCTTATGACCCGGCCTTAATTTGTTTATAGTTGGTGCCAACTTTGGCAAGATATTACAAAAACATCTAAACGATGATGATGACACAAACACATATATATATACAAACACACATATATATATATACATACAGACACACATATATATACACACATATACACACCCACACATATATATATAAGAGAAAATAATCACACACGCAATACTAATTAACACCATATCACTATAGAGACCTGTTGTAAATAAACAAAGAGTGTATCGTAAATTTCATTGTAAAAAAAAAAAAAAAAACACATTCACTTGTCAGAAAACCTAGTTTCATTTTCGAGGACGTTAAACTTAACCTATGCCATATATATATATATATATATATATACACACTTTTACGTTGTATGGCTTAACTAACTAGACTGGTTTATGCAATCATTCTGATCAGCTGACCGTGAAAGCGCTCTACATATTTATTATCATACAAACAAATATATTCTTCACCCACATAATCTCTCATGCTACGTGAGTGAATAGAATCGCAAATATATGTCATGAATTATTATTACATTACGGTAATGTTGATGAAATCTCAAATGTCATCATCAACTCAACTGGAAAAAAGTTTTTGTTTCTCATCTTTAATGCCGTAGAATTTCTTTGTATTTATTTCTCAGATAACTCGATGTATAATTTGGAAATTTGCTTGTGATGTGTGTGAATTAGTTATAAATAAATATCTCCGCACCTAGACATTTGGTATTTACGCCGGAACTGTCACTGCGGTACATATATAAAAAAACGACCCTCGTAGTTAACATAATCAAAAACTTTGTTGATGGTGAGTATAATATGCATTTTAAAAAAATATTTCTTATCAAATCAAATCCTATTTTCATATATTTTCAGATGTCAACTTAACTCTCGTGTATGGAAAATCGTCCGTCCACGCTTATTGATTAAAAAAAAAATGTTCGTCCTCCTTAAGCTTAAAGTTTTATTTTAAGTTGTAGCATTGCTGCGACAGTTAATTTTCGTTAGACATTTAAATCATTTTACATGAATATTACTAGTAGAAATCCCATTCGTTATAAGATAACTAGGATGTATTGGGTGGTGGTGATGGGTCTCAATATGTAAACTAAACGACTAATTCTGGCTTTTAGAAAAATTACCGACCCCCTCCGCCTGCTTATCCCACCTACCCCTGTTATTTGGGGCTTATATTTTTTTATTTTTTTGAATTGCGTCTCTCTCTCTCTTTCTCACTCTTTCTTTCTCTCTCTCTCTCACTCTTTCTCTCTCTCTCTCACTTTCTCTCTCTCACTCTTTCTCTCTCTCTCTCTCACTCTTTCTCTCTCTCTCTCTCACTCTCTCTCTCTCACTCTCTCTCTCTCACTCTCTCTCTCACTTTCTCTCTCTCACTCTTTCTCTCTCTCACTCTTTCTCTCTCTCTCTCTTTCTCTCTCTCTCTCTCTCTTTTCTTTTTCTTTTTTTCTTTTCCTTTTTTTCTTTCTCTTTCTCTCTCTCTCTCTCTAATGTTTAGTCAAGATTTTCAACATTCTGGGGTCAACTTTCCCTATCTTCAAATTAGAAATTATTAATTTTACTTGTTTCAAACCTTAGAATACGGCCATACTAGAGCACTGTATCCAGTGATTTTAGTCAATGATCTTGAACTCTTTTTTTTTTTATCGATTTCTGTTTGTCAAATGGCTAAGTTCATGCACCCATTAAGGCAGGATTTCCCAAACTTTTTCAAACGCGGAATCCTTTTTGGTTCAGAAATTTTTTGGGGAACCCCAATACTGTTATATGGTCGTAATATAAATATACTCCTCCACTTTTTTCACGGAACCCCAGGCACTCCTTTGTGAAAGTGGGAGTTTGGTTCCTTTGTGTTCGGACCTGATGTATATGTATATACTAGCTGTCACGCCCGGCTAGGTATACCTGCGACCACCACTCCACTGCAAAGATGTCACACACCCTCCCGTGTCACATTGTCCTCCCGACTTCGTAGCAAAGGGGAGGAGCTACTGTAGAAATGAGTTTAAAAAGAAAGAGTTAAGCTGTATTGTTAATATACGTACATACGACCCTCAGCTTTATAAGTATAGATGTGTTTGTGTATGTGTGTTTGTGTCTGTGTGTTTTGTTTTGATGTGTGCGTGTGTCACTTATGCGAGCGACAACAGATGAAAGATATACCACGGAAATGAACGTTATTTTTCAATCACCGCTACATTTGATCATACACATTGTTTATTTCAAAATTATTTTAATGCCGATACTTGATTTAACGTCATTGGAAACCGGTCACTTGCTGGTCCCCCCTCTCTCTCTATGTGTATATATTGAAGGGAGATACGGAAACTAAAACAGTGTTGTCATAGAGAGTGAAGAGCGACAGAGCGAGTAAAGCAATTAAATTATAGAGAGGGGGAAGAGCGACGGAGAGAGTAAAGCTAAGAAATCATAGGGAGGTGTGTAGGATACATACATATGACGCTCAGCTTTATAATATTATATATAGAATTACTGCACCCCAGCATTTATTTTTTTTTTTTCTTTTCAAGACTTTGGAAGAAAGCGAGAAAAGGATTACTTTACAACACCCAAGAAATGGGGTTTACTAATTAGGGATAAACGGGGGAGGAAACTCGTTGGGATTTTATTTTATTATCTTTTTTTTTCAACGAACGTGAATTACGACTTTTATTTAATTATAAGATTGTTACTTATCATACAACTTTTGCCAATGTGGTTACATAGGAATGCTTGTATATTGTATCATCACTTGTATAACTGTGTTTCCTTTATTGTAGCAAAATAAATTCACTCCAATCCTTTGTCATTCCTGATGGTGGAACTCTTCACTGGTTGAGCCCTATCGCTTACCGTTTGTGGGTATGTTCGGAAGTGTAGCCAAAGTCACCACGCTTGGCTGGTTGCCGGTTGGTGAGGCTATTTAACCCATAGAAAATATACTTATTGGCAATAATTAGTAGATGAAATGCTTTGTAGTGTTTAACTACAACTTTCTACTTTCTGAGTTCAAATCCTGTTGAGGTTGATAAAATAAAGTACCAGGCGCGTACTGGGTGACTGTATAATCGACATTACAGTCGCTCTCCCCTCTCCTTGCACAAATTGTTGGACTTGTGCCTAAAACAGAATCGTTACAACATTGGACAAAATGACTCTTTTAGTATTTGTTCCAGCCCTTTTCGCTTCATGTTCAAATAAGACCGAAGTTAACTTTGCCTTAATTCTCAACCAAAAATTGCTGTCCTAGTTCTTGCTATGGCCCTTGACGATTTAAGTTCAAATCCCGCCGAATTTAGCTTTGCCTTTCATTGATAAAATAAAGAACCAGTCAAATACTGGGTCGATTTTAATTGATTTTCCCCTCTCCCCAAAATTGTTGGCCTTGTACCTAAATCAGAAACCATTATTACTATTGTTTAATGTTGGTTATCCTTGTAGATTATTTTATAACAGTGTGAGTGTGTCCGTGAAATATATACATATACACCAGGTCCAAACACAAAGGAACCAAACTCCCACTGTCACTGCCTCCATTTCTCCCTTTTTGGTTATTATATTCTACTTTTTCATTAATTAATTTTTTTATTATTGTTGTTTTTTTTTGTTTTTTCCCAGTTATGAGTACAGGCAAAGCTGCAATCAACATGGCTACAGGTGAAATTAGCTTCAGGCATTCAGATTTTGCAGTAATTGTATTCCCTTCTATGCCCGAAACTTATCCCACTGATGCCCATATTGAGTGTCTTTATACGATCACATCAGAGTATAAGCCAACAAAAAGAGATTGGGTTGGTTTATATAAAGTGGGCTGGACCTCCTCCAATAACTACCTCTATTATGAGTGGAGTGCTTCTCTCAACAACTATGAAGAAGGCAAAGATTTTGAAGGCCACATACTTTTCCCAGGTAAGTTTCCAATACTTTATTATTTATCACCAGAGCCTATGAGAGGGGTGTCCAGTCGGTACTTTCCTCCGGGGCCCAAGAGCTAAGAAGGCCCCACAACAAACCATGCAACACCCATTTTGAGAAAATTCTTTGCCTGCTTTGGGCCCCAGAGAGGTCTTGTACCGCCTTGCAAAATTTCTCTTGGCAGCCCTTATCATTATCACCATCACCATCACTGCAATTGTTTAAAAGTCAGCATGGGTTTGACAAGTTGTCACCTGCTGAGGCTGGACCAGTCAGGTGACAATGTCCTGCTTGTAGGTTTTGTTTTGATTTGGTTTCTATAGCTGTATATACCCTTCCTACCACCAAGCACATTATAGCATGGACTGTGATCATGGTTTCTACCACTGGATACCTTTCTTTACTCATTATTTCTAAGGCTGTATTCCTTTCCTAACACAGTTTCTACAGCTGGATTCCTTTGGAATACAGTTATCCCAAAGCAAATGACCATAATAATAATAGTTATTTACAGTGATCGACTATTTATTTGGTCATTTGCATAGGGATAAGTACATTTAATTAATATGTAAATATATATCAAGTTAAAAAACAGTTAGACACATTAATCCCCTACAAATTTTATAGGGGATTAATGTGAGTCTTTAACTCTGTTTTATAATTTGATATATTGGTTCCTGATTCATTTCTATATGTCAGTAGAGCTTCTTAAGTTGTATGGTTCTCGGCTGCTGTTTTAGTGGTCTTTTTGTCTATCCACACCACCATGGACTGTATAGCGCGCATGTTTTCTCTTTTCACCATGTGCGTATACTAGTTATCTGATATATTTTTAGAAGTGTAGATCGTATTGTTGATCCACCTGTTAATAAGCCATCAACGGTATGATTCTACACTTTATTTGTGGCAAAACATGCTTACTACATGTCCAGGTGTTGTAGTTATAAATGGATGGTCTGTACATTTTAATTTATTCATTTAATCTGGTGGTATTCTATCCCCTATAATTGAACGCATACCTCTTTGTGTATTTTTCTCTATATACTGTTATATATATATATATATATTTTTATTGGTCCACACTGTAAATGTGGTTGGTGTTAGGAAGGGCATCCAGCCATAGAAAACCTGCCAGATAGTCCTATATGAGCGAGACACGGTCACCCGACCAACCTTGCCTCAAGTGGGACAACTCCCGTCTAACCCATGCTAGCGTGGAAAGTGGACGTTAAACGAGGATGATGATGATCATCATCATCATCATTTTTATGTCTGCTTTTCCATGGTTACATGGGTTGGACATATATATATACACACACTGGTATTCATATGTTTATGTTAGGGCTAATAATGTTGTTAGAACTCCATGCAGTCTTGAAGAGTTGATTGCAGTGACAGCTATAGTTTGTGTAGTAGGCTTTTATCACATAAGGTTCCATCGAAGATTCTAATTGAGCTACAGAGTCTTCTCCTTCTTCACCCAGTTATTCCTGAGAGGGTCGTGGAGGAAGAGTCCTCAAACACTCCTTCCAGTGGGTCCTGTCAGAAGCAACCGTCTCCAACTGATCTGGTTGGATTGCCAAACTCTTGGATGTTATCCACCCATCTTGCTCGGGGATCTTCTGCCGGTTTGTTTTGCCCAAGCTACAGAGTCATATATTTATAATCAACTTTTCCATGGTAGCATGTGTTTGATCGGACCTTTTTGAGACAATGTTTTACAACCCTTATTAACACCAACCAAACCTTTTTAGTCAATTCTTATAGTATGAAGATTACAGTGGTCTACCTTTTTCTAAACCGTTTATTTATTTTATTTTTTTTTTAACATCTTTTTTTGCAGCTCATCAAATGCCTGGGGATGATGGAGAGTTTTACCAGTTCTGCTATGTTGCATCAACAGGACAGGTAAAAGGGGCAAGTACACCATTCCAGTTTAAGAAGCCACGAGCTGATGACTTTATTGAGATGTTAGACGATGAGAATGATATGTTGGTAATACACTCCAAGACATTTGTGTTGGAAGAAAACCTAAAGAAGGCACAGATAGAGAAAAAGGATCTGACAGAGGTAAGACATTTAAGTGGTAAATTCTTTTAGACAATGTCATTAAGCGGACGTAAAATGATGATGACGATGATTTCTAATGAGAAGACACATCATCATTATCGTCATCACCACCACCATCACCACTATCATTACGTCACCACCACCATTACCATCATTGTCACCACCACCATCACCATTGTCACCACCACCATCATTATCGTCATCACCACCACCATCATTGTCGCCATCACCACCACCATCATTGTCACCATCACCACCACCATCATTGTCATCATCACCACCACCATCATTGTCATCATCACCACCACCATTGTCATCATCACCACCACCATCATTGTCATCATCACCACCACCATCATTGTCATCATTACTACCATCATTGTCATCATCACTACCATCAACAACATCGTTTTACACCTATTTTTCATGGGTTAGACAGCTTGTCCTGTACTAAACAGGTTAGTCAGATGATACTGTCTTGTTTATATGTTCTATTTTGTCATGGCTGGATGTTCTTCCTAATGCTAGCCATACCACAGCTTGAACCAAATTCGTTTTCTCGTGGTACCAGCACTACCACCTGACAGGGTGGACGAGTGCTTTTTTTTTTTGTTGGTTTTTGTGGCACCAATACTTCCACTTTACTGTGTAGCCTGTAATTTTGAAAGAATCAATAATTTCATGGGATTTAGTAAAATAACCAACTTTTTTCATTATTAACTCTTTAGCATTTAAACTAGCCATATCCGGCCAGAATTCTCTCACCTCTTTCTGTTGAAACTGGTCCTAGCTGGCTACTGATACTGACACTAAATAAATAAGATCATCGAAATCTCATAGATTCCATATTATGAGAGGTAAAGCCTTTACCATGAAAATATAATAGTAGAGTAATGTAAATGCTTAAGGGTTATGTTGCTGTTTGGAGCATAACTTCACAACGATTCTTAAACAAAATGATGATAAAAAGTTTTAAAATCCGGTTTAGAATATTTTGTGTCATAATTTTATGTAAAAAAATTTCTTTAACCTATATTTCAATCTAGCTATGTTGAATGTTAGGTGTCCATGTTTCAAAGACCAGCTTTGTGTGCGTGTCTGTTTATGTCTCCCTATATTTGTCTGTGTGTCTCACTGTATCTGTTTATGTTTCTATATCTGTCTGTGTATGTATGTGTACTCCGTTTTGAAGTTATTGTGCTTGTGTTTTGTACTTGTCAAGAATGTTTTGATAATGTGGTACAGGACAGTAAGAGTGAAAAAGAAAAACTTTATTTATTTTTTTATTTTCAGACTCTTGTAGAATGTAGAGAAAGAATGTTTTCACTAGATACAAAAATTTCCCAACAAGAAAAAGAAATTGCAGAAGAACAGAAAAGTAAAATGGCTGTGACTGACGATCTAAGAAGAGCTTGTATTAAAATTGAAGAAACAGAGAAGGAACTGTCAGATTCTTCAACAAACGTCGAGCAATTATTGTCAGATTTAGAATCTGTTAACAAAGTGAGTTTCCATTCATCTGAAGATCTGCTGTAAATTTTGGCACTACCCTATCCTCTTAACCCTTTTTAAACAAAACCAGCTGAAACCATTCTGGAGTTATAAAAGAAAACAATGTTTTTAAATATTTATACTTATATTAAGACCTTCCCTCATGATTTTATTTTAGAAATGATTGTTAAGTAATATTCTAAATCAGTGGTTCTCAACTTTTTTTTACCCATGGACCACTTTTACTCTTTTCTTCTTTTTTTTGGTGGGCCCCCATAACCATTTGATGAAAAAAAACTTATTTTATTTTTTATTTTATTTATAGATAAGTTTAGGAATTGTATTATAGAAATAGTAAATGTATATGTTTTATTTTGAAGCAAAACTAATCTAATGATTACTTGTATTTAATGAAAAACTTCATGTTAACTTATTGAATTTCTCAGAATTTTTTGGCTATTTGGAAAATTAATTGAAACAGAGAGCTAGAGCCACTACTTCTCCAAGTTGAGAGATCACAACTCTGATACTATGGACATGTAGTTAGAATAACTCCAGGCTCTACCTGGAGTGACTTTCTGATCTCCAAGTTACACACTCTATCGAGTAACGTAATTCCAAAGACCCTTCCGCTATAATCACATGCCCATAGTATCAGAGCTGTGATCTGTCAATTCAGGGAAGTAGCAGCTCTACCTGGAGTGACTCTCTGATCTCCAAGTTACACACTCTATTGAGTAACATAATTCCCAAAACCCTACAGTCTAGAACACTGTCAAAACTGACAGTGTTCCATTCCAATCTTTTATCTGGTTGACATGTTTTGTTTTTTTGTCCCCTCCCCCCTTCATATTTACTGCAATGTTATTATATCTTATTCTCTTTACTTTAAGGAAAATCTGACATTGAAGGATCAGCTGGACAAACAGACACAAGAGATTGCAAGCCTCAATGAAAATATAAAATCATTACTCAATGAGAAAGATGCTGCAGCTGGAAAATGTAAATTATTAGAAGAAGAGAAAGAGATGTACAAGGTAAATTATATGTTCTGGGTACAACAACAACAACACAACACACGTGTATGTTTCATCATCATCACCGTTTTACGTCCGTTAGCATGGGTTAGACGGGTTGTCCTGTTGTGGGCAGTGTCCAGTCGGCTGACCTTGCCTTATTCATACAGGAACCGATTCTGGCTTGATTTCTACAGCTGGATGCCCTTCCTAACACCAACCTCATTTACAGTGAGTGCTGGGTGCTTTTTTTTCCGTGGTACCTCCACAACCACTTTGCAGTGGAATGATAGGGACCCCGGTCCTATCATCTCATTTCTACAGCTGAGTAAACTGGAGCAATGTGAAATAAAGTGTCTTGCTCAAGGAAACAACGCATCACCCGGTCTGAGAATTGAACTCACAACCTTTCAATTGCAAGGCCAATGCTCTAACCACTAAGCCAAGTGTCTCCATTGTGTATGTATATATATATATATATATATATATATATATATATATATATATATATATATATTTGTGTATGTATGTATGTATATATATATATATACAATGTGGTCTACCTTTCGTGGTAGGGTCTATACCGTAGTTAGAACTCAATGTAATCCGTTAGCAAGTAATTCAGTGAGATCCAGAGATTCCATGTTTCACTGAGTCAATCCTTCAGATACAGAGTCTGATATATTAGATATAGTTTAACAATAATAATAACAAAGGCAAGTTATTTTACATATTCATTTCATTGTTTTATGATCATTTTGGAGGGTTGATCATATTGATATATTGACTAATCTATAGCAGTTAGAGAACTGTATCATATCAAACATAATATATGGGTTCTATCATACCCTCTTCTATATATGTGTGTTGGACCTCCATTGGTTCTATCATGAGCAATGAAACAACCGGCTGATGGAATTAACCTAATGGCTATCTTTTTTAGTGTTTTCTTTATATGTAAACACACAGAGTGATAGACACATATCATCTGGTTAGAGCATCATAGATAGTGCCTCTTCAGCCTATTCAAACTAAAGAGTTAATAAAATGTAATTTCTTGCTATTTTCTTTTTATTCAGTCCCAGCTTTCTAATCGGGAAAGATCTGTGTTTGAAACCCAAGAAGAGACAGAGAAGTTACGCCAAAACCTGAAAGACATGACACTAATCAGAGACCGATATGAGCAAGAGCTTGTTGCAGTGCAAAGAAAGGCTCAGAGTAAAGATCCATTATTACTGTCCAAAAAGGTAAACAATTATTATTGGAGGTATGTGGCCTAGTGGTAAGGGTATTAAACTCCACAATCATAAGGTTGCAGGAGACCTGGCCAGTGTGTGTATTATGTTCTTGAGCAAGATTAGCTTTGCCTTTCATCCTTACGTGGTCAATAAAATAAAGTACCAGTAATGCACTGGGGTTGATTTATTCAACTTTCCCCCTCTCCCAAAATTGTTGGCCTTGTGCCTAAAGTAGAAATCATTGTTATTAGAGTGATGGGTTGGTAGTCGTTAGAGCATCAAACAAAATGCCTTTGTAACATTTGTTCTTGCTCTTTACATTCTGGGTTCAAATCCTGCTGAGGTTAGCTCTGTCTTCCATCCTTACGGGGTCAGTAAAATAAAGTATAGGTCAAGTATTGGGATAATCGATTTTCCTCTCCCCAAAATTGTTGGCCTCATGCTTTTTCGTATTTGTTCTGAATGTGAAGGCGTGTGGTTTAGTGGTTAGAGAATTGGATTTGCAATTGTGAGATTGCAAGGTCGATTCCTGGACCGGGAGATGTGCTAGTCCTTCATCAAGACACTTTATTTCACATTGATTTTTCTGCCAGGAATTGTGACTGGTAGATAACATCAGCAATTGGAAAGCCAATGGAAACATTGCTTCCTTGGTCCAATTTTACTAGTTCAACTTCACTCGCTTAAGCAAATGAGGTCTAGGATCTTGTTGATCTATATATAAAGAATGTTTTAAATTAAAATTCTGTTATCACCCAAGAAACCTCGTATGAAATGTAACTTTATAGTAACCTAGGTAGTTGTGGGACGTTACAACACCTAATAGTAAGTCTTGGAAATCTAAAAAAAGGAAGTGGGGTAGGCATTTTTTGTTTTTGTTTTATTTGTCATTCTCTTCAATTAAAAAAAAAATTTATTTTTTTATTTTTTATTTTAAAGGAAGAAATAACCAGACTTAGAGAAAAATTAAGAAATTCCGAGGACAAGCTATCAGCGGCCGAAAGCACCAAAGATATGTTACAGAAAGAACTGTCAGCATACGAAGTGACTCTTACAAAAATGTCTGCTGACCTGGAGGTAGGTTTTATTAACATATCCAATCCTACACTGTAAATGTGGTTGATGTTAGGAAGGGCTTCCAGCTGTAAAAACCCTGGCCAAATTTACTGTCCCGTCGGAGCAAGCTACGGTGTGACCAATCCTGGCCAGGCTTGTCTCATGATGTGGACGGCCTGTCTAACCCATTCAAGCATGGAACAATGGATGTTAAATGATGATGATTACTCTATATATAATATTGTATTTTTGTAGTAAAGGCTTTATCTCACATAATATCAAATCTATGAGAATTTGCTAATTTTATTTTGAGAGCAATACCTTAACATCAGTATGGGCAGCCAGTTTGAAGAGAAAGAGGTGAGAGAATTCTGGCCAAAAACAACTGGTTTAAATGCCATAGGGTTAATCGCTCTATCCAAAATGTTATTCCACCTTTACTGCAAAAATATAATAGTAAATCTACAGTAATGTAAATGGTAAAGGGTTAAGGCCAAGAGACAGGCAGGGAAAAACTTGAAAAATGGGGGTAGCAATGCTGTTAGCATGGAAAAGTTACCATAAAAACAATGATGATAATCAGTAAAACCTTATATGTGTCTGATTTTGATTGATTTTTTTTTTCTTTTCATAATTAGGCTGCCCGAGGTGAGCCAATTACTTTGAAGGCTCAACTTGACAAAATTACTAAAGATTTTGAGGACTTCAAAGCACATAAAACGGAGGAGATTGACAAACTTACAGAGGTAATTATGTATTTTATTTTATATTATAGCTTTTTCTTATTTGTGTCTGGCTTTAAGGATATTCCAAAGGTCCAACCTTCCAAGTTCTTTTTAAAGGACTTTGAAAAACTGAAGGATCAAGTGCAATAAGTGTGTGAATCTGAGAGGGGAATATGTTGAATAAAATCATAATTAACTGAGCCTCCTGTATTTTCTTTTACCCAAAGCCAGGAACTTTTCACCACCCCCTTGTATGTCCCCATTTAACCCTGTAACATTTACATTACTCTATATTTATTATATTTTCAAGGTAAAGGCTTTACCTCACATAATATCTAAACTGAGATTTTGATATTATTTATTTTGAGAACAATACCTTAATGTCTGTATGAGCGGCCAGTTACGGCCGGTTTGAACAAAAAGAAGTGAGAGAATTCTGGCTGGATACGGCCGGTTTAAATGCTAAAGAGTTAAAGTTTATGTTGTATTTAACTAATTTCTCTTGAAGAACATAATAAAATGGTTGTAAATATTTTATGAATCTCGAAGAACTAATAAGGACCAGTGCCTTGTTTTATATATTTTAAACTATTGAGCATGTTTCCCAGTTTTTAGAATTGGTACACCATATCCCTGCATATTGTCAGAGGAGACTAAATGTGTTGGCATCAGGAAGGGCATCTATCTGGCTATAAAATGTGTCTCAAAATATCCAAGCCATGCCAGCATGGAAGAGTGGACATAAAAACGATGATAATGATGATGAGTCAGATAAGAACGGCAATAGTTATAAGACTGAATCATCATCATCATCATCACCATTTTATGTCCGTTCTTCCACGCTAGCATGGGTTAGACGGGTTGTCATGTTGTGGGCAGTGTCTGGTTGGCTGCTCATACGGGAACTGATTCTGACTTGATTTCTACAGCTGGATGCCCTTCCTAACACCAACCTTTACAGTGAGTCCTGGGTGCTTTTTTTTTCCGTGGCACCATCACGTCTACTTTACAGTGTGGGCTGGGTGCTTTTTTGCCGTGGCACCTCAACGACCACTTTGCAGTGGGAGGGTGTGGGGGGCATATTGTCTATATGCTTCAGCTTCAGCTTGTACTCGTGGGGGGTCGGGTCTTCTGTATTACTGCGTGACTCCTTTGAGAGGTGTAATTGGGTAAGGTCGGCTTTTATCACCTCATCCCAGGTCTTCATGGGTCTCCCCACCTCCCTTAGAATTATATTTAGGATGCACGTGTCTGTGAAATGCTTAGCCTCTTACACATAAATTTGAAGAGCAGACTGTGCCATTAATGCATTAACTGGAACATTTGTCTCTGGAACCGATGGAGAATTATTTCTACTGTAGGCACTAGGCCAAAAATTTGGGGAAGGGAAAGTCAATTAAATCAACCCCAGTGCATTACTGGTACTTTATTTTATCAACCCTCATAAGGATGAAAGGCAAAGCTAACCTTGGCGTGATTTGAACTCAGAATGTGACTCTATGCTGTGAAGCCTGATGTTTGATGCTGCCAATCCACTGTTAAAAATATATTGAAAGGATTAAATAAATGTCATACATGAGTGTGTGTTTTTGTTCACTTTCAGGAGAGTGACAGCTTGAAGAAGGAAGCAGACAGCCTAATACACCCACAGTCAATATACTGTTTACAGAAGGTTTTAGAAACTTTACAGGAAAGATATGGTAAACTTCTGAAACAGAATGAAGAAATATCATTACGCAACAAGGAGTTAACTAACGATGTTGTAAGTATAAGTATTCAATTATATATGTGTGTGTGTGTGACAGCTAGATCCGAACTAAAGCGCTGGTGTTCAGGTGGCGGGAATCTAGCTGAACTCCTCAAGGCGTATAGTTCATATATGGGCAGACAGTCTGTGCAAAAAAAATCTTTAAAGTTTGCTTGTCTTTCTCAAGGAGTGGTCAGTAATTGGTGGTGGTGTGCATTTGTTCAAATGTGCGTCTTCGTAAAGATAGCTGGTTTAGTCCTGCTTTATCCCGATAAAAGTCTTGAATGTCAAAACATCGGGATATCAAGACTAAACCAGTTATCTTTAAGAAGACGCACATTTGAACAAATGTACCCCCCCCCCCCCCCCAGCTATCACTGACCACTTCCAGAGAAAAACAAAAAAAATAAGCAAACTTTAAAAAAATTTTTTGCATAGACTGTCTGCCCATATATGGACTATACTCCTTGAGGGGTTCTGCTAGATTCCCGGCCAGAGCTCAGCCACTGGGGTCAAATATACCTAACTGTGCCAAAGATTTCACACATTTTCCGATATATATATATATATATATATATATATATATATTTCAAAAATATTGATGTAATTCAATTCAAGAACTCGACGTGTAATTTCCTCACAGAAGTGACGGAGTATTTTTAGAATAAGGAAATATAAAGTCCTTTATTGATAAGGCTGTGGTACATATTTCGAGGACGACAAATGGTTACGCAATACAGCGTTGAAGCCATTGCCTTCCTCTCTTCAGACAGTGTCTTATATAATAAAGTTACAATCAAGGAGGTAATCCAAAATTGACGTGACAAAGGGAACGGACAGACAGCGATGTTCGTTAATCGAATGTCCATTCCGCTATTTGTCGCCCTCGAAATATGTATCACAGCCTTATCAATAAAGGACTTTATCATCTAAACTTTGTAATTCCTTATTCTATATATATATATGTATACACACAGGCTGCATTGAAAACTGAAATCCGAGAACGTGAGAATGACCTTCAGGGGTGGCAACTAAGAGTTACCAAGTGTTCTGAAGAATACAAGAAACTTTACTCAGAAAACCAGAAGAACATAAAGAAAGTTGAAAAATTAAGTAAGTCTTTTATTTCCTTTTGCTTATGTTGAGAGTTGCATACTGTGTTTATCTGGTTTAGAATAGTTACAGTGCTGCCATGCTTGTTGTAAGAGATGAGACGAAAGTCAACAGGTTGGTGTTCGGAAGTGTATTCCTACTGTAAAACATTGCATGTTCCATCTCTTTACATTCTGAGTTCAAATCCAGTCAGGGTCAATAAAATAAAATACCATTGAAGTACTGGGGAGGGGGGCAATATAATAAACTTTTTCCTACCCCAAAATTACTGGCCTTGTGCCTAAATTACAAACATTGTTGGTAGTCTTTTATTTTTAGTTTTAACTTCTTTTTTTTTTTGTTATTTTTCTATTTTCTTCCCAACTGCAATTCAGAAAGTACCAAGTCTGCTTTTCCTGAGAAAATAAGTGATAATTCCTATAATGCTAATGTTGAAAGTGAAGACGCTACCTCTGGAAATACTACTACACCTGTTACCAACACCAATACTACAGAAGTTCTGGAAAAACAGCTGTTACACTACAAGAACAAGGCAGAGCACTTCAAAGGATTACATCATGATTGTGAGAAAAAAATGGTAAATCAAAGAAAAACCTATTCAGATGAAATCAGTGATCTAGAACAGAAACTGGCAGCTAAAGAGAAGCACCATAATAAATCATCTTCAAAGTCCATTTCTAAGGTAAGGTTGGTAGATGAGGATTTAATGTGTAAAATTCTAGACAGAAACTTCAGAAGCCCTTCTTTTATATATATATACACACACACACATATATACATATATCATCATCATCATTTTACGTCCGCTTTTCCCTGCTTGCAAGGGTGGGACAGGAACTGATTCTGGCTTGATTTATACAGCTGGATGCCCTTCCTAACATCAACCTCATTTACAGTGAGTGCTGGGTGCTTTTTTGCCGTGGCACCTCCACAACCACTTTATAGTAGAATGATATGGACCCCAGTCCCTATCATCTCATTTCTACAGCTGAGCAAACTGGAGCAATGTGAAATAAAGTGTCTTGCTCAAGGAAACAACACATCACCCGTTCTGAGAATTGAACTCACAACCTTTCAATTGCAAGGCCAATGCTCTAACCACTAAGCTGATTCTTTTCTTAAACTTTAATCTGTTATTTTAATAAATATTTGCTCTAGAGTTCTTATATATTTATCCTTATCAAGCCCTCTTTGGATTTTAGTCTTCACATTTATTATTATTACTATATATATATATATGGCCTTTATTTATCACATAGTTGCAATGGCCATTCCCTGAACAGGTTCTGTAAGGATATAATAAAAGCCTTTCACATACTAGGACTTAATATTACAGTAGACAAGAATGTTGACATTACAGTAGACAAGAATGTTGACATTAACTTAAACATGGCCTCAGGTATATATAAACAATACTATAAACCTGAAATATATCAACAGAGGTTTCTCTCATCTGTAGGTTTTAAAAATCTAATCTCTAATATTAGTTGTAGGACTTAATATTACAATAGACACGAAGTAAGCCAAAATTAGTTCTGTATAAGCAAGGCATGGTCACTCGACTTAGTATGGCCCACAACAGGACAACTCATCTAACCCATACTAGTGTGGAAGAATGGATGTAAAATGGTGATGATGACGAACCTCTCCAACACAGGAGGGGTTTGTGTAGTTTCCATCTACTAAATTTCTCTGACAATCATCATCATTGTTTAACGTCTATCTTCCATGCTAGCATGGGTTTGTCCAATTTGAGGCAAGCTTGGTTGGGGGACCATGTCTCGCTCGTATAGGACTGTTTCTGGCTGGATGCCTCTCCTAACGCCAAGAACATTAACAGTGTTAATGCGTTAGTTAAATATACATTGTGTAAACATATATTTTCTGTATCTTATTCTTAGATTTATTTATTCCTATTTATTTCGCAATTTAATTTTTTTATATTTAAAATAAAAAAAAAAATTTCATTTTCTTTTTTTTCTTTTTCATTTTTTTATATTTAAAATAAAAAAAATTATTAGAGCAAAAAATTGTCAACGTTAAAAATGCCACAAATTCCAAGAACTACATCTGTATATGCATTTGGCAATGGCATGATGTTGGAACACGATTCTCCACTGTTGTATGGAAATCCTTATACCAGCCCTACACCACAGGAATATAAGCCACCTTCTTATCATGATCATATTGTTATTCCGTCTGATAAACGAGCAACAACAACAACAATATCATCATCATCCACAACAACAAAGTCAAAGACACAAAAGTCTTCAGCAAAAAATCTGCCAACCCCAATAGAACCGACCGTTCTGCCTTCTGCTAAAGCTGCTGCAGTAAAGGCAGCATCAAAAGGTACAAAACTCTTAATTTTACTGTATATACCATACTCCTTTCCTAGCTCTATCATATAAGACTGTTTCTTTTAAAGTCTGTGTGTTTATCTAGAGCAGTCATAGTGAAACACTGCCCTGTATTTCAATTAATTAATGAAGTATTTAGTTTAAAAAATAGTTTTTGTAGGATAAATTATCTTTTATTTCTTTCCCCCCTCCTATAATTCATCTCATCATCATCGTTTAACGTCCATCTTCCACGCTAGCATGGGTTAGAAGAGGAACTCACTCGTATAGAACTGTATCTGACAGGTTTTCTACAGCTGGATGCCCTTCCTAACACCAACCACATTTACACTGGACTGGGAGCCTTTTTACCATGTTTCCTACACAACCACATCACAGCATGGACTGTGTTTTTTTTGTCGTGACACCTACACGACCACTTTAGTTTGGACTGGATATTGTGGGACCAACATAACTTTACAGAGAAACGGTGGTGTTGGTGGGAGTGGTAGGATGGAGTAGGGGTGTATATTTGGTTAAGAGGTGCCTCATCTATATATAAATTTCTGTGATTCGGTCACAACACATAGAGAGGAGTAGTTTGACTACCTCATACTATTCCTCTCTCTTTACATCTGCTGCCTGCGTGAATGAATGTGTGTGTAAAAGGAAGGAAGGGGGTGATGAAAAAACTATAGCAAAATAGCGGATGGCATTCCATTTCTTATGCTGTGTATGTGAATGTATTTTTGTAAGTGTGTGTTTGCACGTTTATATTTATATACTCATACATATAAATAATGAATCAAAACATATCAAATATGTTTAAAATTTTGTGTTTATCAATAAGCTCGATAGACTTTATCTAGAGACACAATAACCAAATAGATATATGTATATATATAGAGAGAAAGCCATATATTGTACAAGAAACACTATATTGTATATATACCAAATACATATTCTATAGAAGATGTATTTGTTATAATAATAATAATGAAATTATTGTGTAAAGTGCTCAGGTGCACTACAACTCATCAAAGGTGCATGTATAGTACATAGAATAATACACAAATGTCAGGGAAGTCAATAGTGTATGAGTCATGATATACATATGTGTATGGAGGGGGAACATTAGGTGTAGTGTTGGCGAATCTCAGGAAGCATGGAGGCCTTAAAGGATGCAGTGTCTCGACAGCTAACAACTGATGCAGGTAGTTTGTTCCATGCTTCAGCAACTCTGAGTGTGAAAAAATGTTTCCGAAAGTCATGGGAACTGTACTGTTATATACACAATATACCATGTTTCTCGTATACATGTAAATGTATGTATATGTACATATACACATACGCGTCACTGTGTTGAAAAAAATTCTAGTATTATCAAAGTTTAACCCTCCAAGAATATTGTACAAAAATCTTTCTCTAATGGCAGTAATTTTAAAAAGATTGCTATATTGATTTTAAATATTTTGTCCATTTGCTACCAAACAATATGAAACTACTTTAGTTCTAAAATACCAACTCTTTGTTTATCATCATCATCGTCATCGTTTAACGTCTATCCTCCATGCTAGCATGGGTTTATATCTATTTAAAAACCTTCCATCCTAATTTTATCTAAGAATCTTTATAAAGTTAGGTTTCAAATATCTAAATTTCTCTAAATCTCCCAGAATAAAGTACCAGTAATGCACTGGAATCAATTTAATCGACTTCCCCCCCCCCCCCAAAAAAAATTGTTGGCCTTGTGCTTAAATCAGAAACCATTATCATTATTTTTATTGTTGTTATTTTTTTATAGACAAATCTGTTCTAAAACTTGAAGCTTATTTGTTGGGTCCTTCTGAGTCAACCACTGCAGGAACTAAGTTTTTATACAGAGAAGTGTAAGTACAATGGTCTTCAGTTATATCTGTCTAATGTTTGCTATAAGGCGGCGAATCAGCAGAGTCGTTAGAACATCAGATAGAATGCTTAATGGTATTTGTTTCTGATCTCTGAGTTCAAATCCTGCCGAGCTCAACTTTGCCTTTCATCCTTTTGAGGTCGATAAAAAAAGTACCAGTGGTGTACTGGGGTCAATTCTGCCTCTATATCTCTTTCTCACTTTCTATGGAAGAAATCTGCTGTACTCAGGCCTGGACTCCACCAGGCTTAAAATGCCCAAGAAACGCTGTATGTCAATATGTCAACCCTACAATTCTATCAGGAGTTATGGGACCATACTATACCATACCAATCTTTGCTGTAAATCTATACCACATTGTTTTACAAATAGAATAAATAAACTTGGTTGTGGCTTAGGAAAGGCATCCAGCAGGCATAAAAACCCAATCAAAACACGGTCCCGCTATGAGCAAGGTACAGTTTGGTCAACTGGCCAGGCCTCCCTCATAACCTGACCATCCATCTCCCAAAATACTGTCCCGCTATGAGCAAGGTACAGTTTGGTCAACAGGCCAGGCCTCCCTCGTGAGCTGAGCACCCATCTCCCAAAATACTGTCCCGCTATGAGCAAGGTACAGTTTGGTCAACAGGCCAGGCCTTCCTCGTGAGCTGAGCACCCATCTCCCAAAATACTGTCCCGCTATGAGCAAGGTACAGTTTGGTCAACAGGCCAGACCTCCCTCGGGAGCTGAGCACCCATCTCCCAAAATACTGTCCCGCTATGAGCAAGGTACAGTTTGGTCAACAGGCCAGGCCTCCCTCGTGAGCTGAGCACCCATCTCCCAAAATACTGCCCCGCTATGAGCAAGGTACAGTTTGGTCAACAGGCCAGGCCTCCCTCGTGAGCTGAGCACCCATCTCCCAAAATACTGCCCCGCTATGAGCAAGGTATGCCGTGGCCAACTGGCCAGACCTTCCTCACCAAGTTCAACACTGTAAATGTGTTTGGTGTTAGGAATGATATCCTGCTGTAAAAATTCCAGCCAAAATACCGTCCCACTATGAGCAATAAATGGCGCGGCCAGCTGGCCTGACATGTCTCATAATGTGGTAGATGTAGGGTGATATCATCGTTTAACGTCTATCTTCCACGCTAGCATGGGTTAGACGGGAATTGTCCCATTTGAGGCAGGATTGGTCGGGTGACCATGTCTCGCTCGTATAGGACTGTCTGGCAGGTTTTCTACGGCTGCATACTCTTCCTAACACCAACCACATTTACCGTGTGGACTGGGAGGTTTTAACCATGTTACCTACACGGCCACATTACAGAGTGGAGTGTGTGGGGTTTTTTTGCCATGACACCTACACATATATATATAAAAGGTAAATTATATGAGTCGATGATACAATACAGATATTTAAAGCTCTAATGTAATATATTATATATATATATATATATATTTTTTTTTTTTTTTTGTTGCAGGTCCATCGGTGATACTTTAACCAGTGGTGATTTGCGAATCTGTCCGAAATGCGATGAAGCTTTCCCAAAAGATGTAAGTGAAAGTGTCTTCAGCGAACACATAGCAAACCACTTTGGACGAATGTGTCCAATGTGTATGAAAATCACAGATGACGATGTTCCACAAGATATATATGAAAGCCATGTTTATGAATGCATTAAAAAGCAATGTAACTAATGAATCAATCATCTGATTTTTTTTCTTTAAATTTCTCAATTTTTGCTGTGCTGTTCCTATCAGATTTTGATGAATTGTAACTGTAGTGTTGTCTGTACAAAGATATATATTTCAACCAATACAGACACCAGAAGAGTATTATAAATGATGACAACACATTTTCTATTCTATGTTGGTTAACCCTACTATATATACTATTGTATTTTCGTGGTAAAGGGTTTACTTCACATAATATCAAATCTACGAGATTTTGATATTATTTATTTTGAGAACAATACCCTAACATCGATATGAGCAGAGATGGGAGAATTCTGGCCGGATATGGCCAGTTTAAATGCTAAAGGGTTAAACAAACAAACAAAAAAATGTAGTAAGGTTGAAGAATTTAATAGTATTCATCAAAAATATGTAAAGGGGCCACTGCAAAAATGTAGGATTTGATAACAAATATGTATATATTTGGATGTTTTGGTTTTTAACCTTTTGTCACCATATTGCAAAATATATTGTCTGTGATTTTCAAATTATTTGTTATTAAAATAATGTCCTCATGGATATCTTTTAATTTCTTGTATTATATAAACCTGCATTCTTGAAGCTAAAACAGTTATCTAAAGGATTAAACGTAGTGGTATGTCTAGACTATATTATTACATTTCTAGTGGATTGGCAGAAACGGTAGAGCGTTGGACCCAATGCTTTTCAGCATAGTTACGGCCCTTTACGTTCAAATCCCGCCGAGGTTAGCTTTGCCTTTCGTCCTTACGGGGTTGATAAAAATAAAGTACCAGTGATGCACTGGGGTTGATTTAATTGACGCCTTCCCTTCCCTTCAAATTGCTGGCCTTGTACCAAATACAGAAACAATTATTACATTTCAAATGTTCTAATCTCTACAATATCTACATAATGTAAGCCATGAATAATCAAGATGCTTTAAGATTTACACTAAATTGCTTATCACCCCTCTAGGCACAAGGAAAGTTTCAGTTGCTTAACGCCACTTGAAACCAGGACAATCTTTGGCCTGTTGAGTTTATGGACTCATGAAAGATTTCAACTTTAACCCTTTTAGCATTTACATTACTCTATATATACTATTGTATTTTCGTGGTATACATTTTATCTCACAATATCGGATCTATGAGATTTTGATATTATTTATTTTAAGAACAATACCTTAACATAAGTATGAACAGAAAGAGATGAGAGAATTCTAGCTGATATAAATGAACATTGGAACAATTATTAGGGCCATTGATAATTATTAAGCCCTATTCCAAAGATAAAAAACAATTCTTAATAGGCCACTCTGACTGGTCTGGTGGGCCACCTGTGGCACGCCCCTCGTATAGACAGTGTAATGTAAATGCTAAAGTGTTAAGTTTATATAAAGAAATTATTGTTTCAATTAATGTAGAAAGCATTCCAATTATGAATCTTTGGGCATTCCTAATATATTTTATAACTTGGGTGTTTTTGTTTTTTTTTTAAATATTTTTGGTGAAGGCTGCATTTATCATTTACTGCTAAATATTGACAAAGCTTATAAATACCTGGTCTCTATTGAAACTGGGATATATTGAGGCAAACAGTGTGCCTTGCTCATTATGGTGTGTTATTTTATTATATGAATTAATAATTATTGTAAAGTCCATTTTCTATGTATTGATTCCGATTTTATTACATCAATTGATTATATATGTGTATACAACAGTATATTATGCTTTTACACTTATTTTCATATGCGCACATATTTAGATATAGATACAAAAGAATAACAAACATTTTCTATCTATTGCTTTGTTTTTTGGGGGGGTCCCTATGAAATTTTGGTTTTTAGTTATGTAGAGCTGTTTTAAAAATAAAAATAAAAATCAAGAAGCTATCAGTTGTTTCTTTATATATATTTCTTTTCTTTTCCCATATAGCTTAGGTTTATTTTTATTATTAAGTAAAAGTAGTGTTGAGATGAAATGCACCCACTACACTCTGTAAAGTTGTTGCTGATCAGAGACTATGGAGAGAGCTTTTTAGTCTTGATGAGGATTTGATAATGACTGGCACAATAAAATGCACCCAGTACACTCAGTTAAGTGATGGGTGTTAAGGACATCCAGTCTCCATTTCATGCTGCAAAAACTGTCAATGGGCCTGCGACCTGTCCTGGGATGGACACACAAAGATTGCGTATCTCTAGACCCCAAAGAGAGTTCAGAAGGGAGCAAACCTTGACAATTGGAACCATGCCACTATTGCAGGTAGACATAGAATGATGATATAGCCAAATATTTTATTAAGGAGAAAATAAATTTGGGATGGGTATGGATGGAGCATGTTTGCTGTTTGATAGGTTTCACTTACATCTTAAACCACAACAGTGGAAAACTATCAGTATGTCAACCAGAGAGATTTGACTCATCCAGCTAAAATTACACTCTGCTACTAGAGAGGGTGTCATAGCTTGTAGCATCCCAAATGAGGGGCCTACCCTTGCAGAACAAGAAGATTGCAATGCCATCTGGCCTTTTGCTGTTCCCTCGGTCCAGTCTTGCTGGGTGGGGAAGTCTGTGCCAGCCAGGCCATGATCTCATTGAGAGCTGCATGGAATGGTGTGGGAGGTGGCAGGCACTGTAATGGCATGACAGTTGGTGGAGACCAAAAGGATCTACAGTGGTACCTCAGCGGCATTTGTGAGTCTCACAGACAGCAAGCCTCAGGGAAACACTGATGCACAAGTAGTCGGTGTCCAGCTAAGTATCAGTCGCAAGTGAGGGTGCTGTATTGAGCCAGGCACCACTGTAGGGTTGGGAGGCTGAGCGAAAACATGCCAGATAGTGCACTAGCCTGTTTAGGGTAGTTTCTCATGTCTGGGGTAACTGGACGTCTACAGAAGGGGGAGGAAAATAGAGTTTCACAGGGCAGAAGCCAAGATGGTTCCATGTCACGTATGTAGCTTCACGTCCCCTGATTACAGTAGGTTCAGTTGCGTTGTGGAGAACACAGCAAGAGATCACTGTCAAAGGGTAAGCAGGCTAGAGTCAGTGTGATTGGAGACATCAAACCAGACATTGCATATTTCCTAAATGGACATTGAGATCTGTGGGGGGATGTTAGGCTGTAGCACTGCAGAAGGTGTATAAGACCATCAGCATGGCGAAGCAGTTCCTCAACAAACAGTGCCAGGTGGGTGTTGATCAGGTTCAGTCTACTCGTCAGGGTTTCTAGTTGGTGTAATCTGATCCTGAGGGTAAAGCAAATGGTAGGCAGGAAGAGGATAAGGACGTCTTCTTTAGTGATTACCTGCGCCTGATAGAGTGATGATTGCACATCCGAGCAGGGGAGGGGAGTACAAAGCTTCATCAGTTATCTCCCTTCCTTTAAATTCTTTTTTTTTTAACAAGTAAACCGGTAACGTCATTCGATTTACACCGGTACTTTGAGAAAATTATTATTCATGTAAAGAGGTATGTAATGTTATTTGCCGTGTATATTAGGAGTATTCTAAGAAACTAAACATTCTCTCTATATACATACGTACAGCTACACTTTATTATACAGGAAGAAACATTTCTTATTTTCCTTCCTTGATTCTACCTTTACTGTGGCTTTCTGGCACTTTTTCATCTACCAGACACATGCTTTATTTTAAGATGAAGAAAAACTAGACATAGACATTCTAAAAATAACAACTAAACCGTTTTCTCTTCTGAGAAACAAAACAAAATCTTCTCCCTCTATACATAGTATATATTGTGTTTTATTTGTAAATTGGGTGACAGTGACAACAAAAACACCCATCCCAACCCGTGAAGGGATCGTTTTGGTGTCGTGACAAAAGTGCCCAGTTCACATTGTTGGTGTTAGGAAGGGTATCCAGCAGTAGCTAGTTTCTACAGCAGGGTACCCTTACCATAGTAATTCTTTATTTTAGAATTCAACTAAAACACATAGTAAAAATGCTTACTCCGAATTACTTACCTTCAAATTCCGCCGAGGTTAATTTTGCCTTTCATCCTTACGTGGTCTATAAAATAAAATACCAGTAATGCATTTGGGTAATTGTGGGCCTTGTGCCAAATGTAGAAAGAATTACTTACCTTCACTTAAGTTTACCAATGTTATTTATATAGATATACACTTGGAATTGCTCATTACTGGAGGAAGGACATTACCATAATAAAGGTCGATTGACCTTCGTCAAATCGGACCGAGGAAACAATGTTTCCGTCGGTCTTTCCAATTGCTAATACTATCTATCGGTCGCAACTCCAGGTAGAAGGAGCAACGTGAAATAAAGTGTCTTGCTCAAGGACATAACGCATCGAACTCACAACCTCAAGATTGTGTATCCAATTCTTTAACCACTCAGCCTTCATTACCATAAATATACATTAGCTGGTGCAGCCAGGTGTTCGGGTGCTATTCTATGTTTTACTGTGTATTATTCACATTTGTTAAGGTAAACGAAATGAATGGAAGTAATTCGATCGGAACGCAGTTTCGGGGCATATACTTCTCATAGAATCTTCTACAGTCTGGGTAACATCAGTGAATACTTGGTTAGAAGGCGAAAGAGGCAGTTTTAAGGCATGTATTTCTCATGATTGCCTATGGCCAGATAAAACGTGGTCGATAGTTTGTTAGCAAGCAGATAAAGGCAGTTTTAAGGATCTATGAACCATTTAACCATAATCAATGCCAGGGTGAAAGTAACGGCTTGTAGGCTCTCCTAGTGAGTGAAAAAAAACAAAACAGTTTTAGTAGGTATACATCACATAGGATCTCCTACGGTCGGTCAAACCATGGACAATGTGAGGTTAGAGAGTGAAAGAAGCAGTTTTCAGACGTATACTTCCAATATGACCTCCCACGGCCAGCTAAACCTTGGTCAATGCCACAGACTAGTGTCATGTGAAACTGAGGGTCAGGTGTAGGTCACACCATAAATCATACTAAACAATGAAGTGTACATTATAAAATGTTATTATTAATTTAATTATTACATTTATATTGTAAATGTTACTCAACTGAACATTATGCAGAATTAGTCGAAGCTTGTTACACCATTACCATGAATATACATCAGTTTCCTATTGCTGGTGCAGCCAACTGTTGGGGTGCTGTTCTATATATTTTACTGTCTCTCCTTCATGACATTTCAATGAGCCTTAGACATGTTTGACGGTGCCCATCTCCAAGTTTACCATGCCATCACCTGGGTGTTGTTGAGAACCAGTGTACCTGTCCTTCACTAACATATAAAACACTAATGAAAAAAGTTTAATTAACCGTTTATATATTATTCACAGTTGTTAACATATTCGTTGTATTCCAATTACTAATAAATGTCATAAATGTGACTGACGTCTATATAGAGGTAAGAAATATTTGTTGAAAAAATATACAGGTGAACAAACTGAATGGAAATAATCCGTTTGGAATATAGATATATGTAACCTGGGAATATTTAGTGGCGAGTATCAATCTATGCCTACTTTCTCGGTTGTGTCTCACCTTAATCTCTGTAACCTGTTCGTTTTTTTTTTAGGATCGTCAGTTAAACAGTGGTCAATGCCTGTCTACCAGGTGAAAGAAGCAGGATCCTCTACGGCCAGCTAAACCCTAATCAGTGCCTGTCTAGCAGGTGAAATAAGCAGTTTAAAGGCGTTAAATTTTTGTAGGATCCTCTATAACCAGGCGTTAAATTTTTGTAGGATCCTCTATAACCAGCTAAACCTTAATATGTCCTATGGCCAACTAAACTCTGGTCAGTACTAAATTATTGAGCGAAAGAAGCGAGTCATTAATGTTGCTACGGAGGTAAGTGATTATTCATTGAAAATATATATATAAACGAAATGAATGGAGGTAATTCGTTCGGAATATAGATTTTCATGAGGAAGTTGTTAATGCGTTGGTTGGTTTCAAGACGATGCTTTTAATGAATATAATTCAGAGAACGAATCCCTCATCGTCACAATACCAGCAATGCACTAATAATTTTCTTGTAAAAATATATCTATTCCGAATTACCTCCTTTCGTTTCGTTTATTTTTTTATTAAACAAAAAATGTAAAATGTACCCATAAGTATTCGACTCAGTAGAATTGCGGCTTTCGAGATGGCGCGCGAGCTCCGTCTCGGACTCCCAGGCCAGTATCTATGTACCGGCCCAGACAGTCCCCTCTATATAGATTTTTTTTTCGACCTTTCTCAAAACACACTTTTCATATAGATTTTTTCAAAAACAATAGTTTTATATACATTCTTAGTTTCTTTTTTTAAGACACTCCATATACAGTCTTATATTCTATTCAAGGGAGACAATTCTTTATTTTGAAGAGTTATCTCCCTTTATTGAGAGAAAATATATTTATAATAGCCACATTTTTAATTTTCTTTTTTAAGGATACTGTACTTCTCATATCCTATTCAGGGGAGACTACTCTTTATTTTGAAGAGTTACTTCCCTTTATTAAAATGTATTAAAGCATTTAAACAGGCCGTATTCTCTCTCCCTTTCTGGCTCATACTGATATTATTGAATATCAGAATCATATACATTCTTAGTGTCTTTGTCTCACATAATATCAAATCTATGAGATTCTGACAAAGCCTACACCGTGCTAATTTGTTTTCCTTGTCAAAATAGTAACACAACTCGTATATAATATGTAAAGATTTTATTTATTCATCTTAAACTGAACACAATTCGTATATAATATGTAAACTTTTTATTAACAGACACGTCAGGAAACATTCTCTCAGTGGTTACGGCAAACAACACAGCATACCTGGACATCTGTAAAAAAATGAAACAAGAAAAACTCATTGTCAATAAAAAAAGTTAAAATTCTTCCAATTTTGTCTTTTACTATATATATAAGAATTATAAAGTGTGGACCAAAAGTTGCAATACATAGGGAAAATAAATAAATACATTTTTAAGTTTCCACATATATGATATGATTAAATTGTTTCTTATAAAACAATTATTTTCCCTGTGTATGTACATTTAAATACAGAAGACCTGTTCCTACGTTGGGCACATCGAGATGATTGCCATGCAGAACATAGCATGAGGCTAAGTACTACGTAGAGCCAGGCACCATTTAATGGTTGGAAAGTCGAGCAAAAATATACCAGACGATCAAATCGGCGAACCAACCTGTTACTACATGGATCTATATTGTGTAGGTCCTCCAAAACACGAGGATATCATGAAAGGAACTAGAAATATATTATTTACCAACTTAAATAATAATTGTTTCTACTTTTGGCACAAGGCCAGCAATTAAAGTACCAGTAATATACTGTTATTACTGGTACTTTATTTACCAACTTAAATAATAATAATTAATTCTATTTCATATGAAATATGTATTGTATTACATTAGAAATACAACACCACGTGGCGGTGTGTCAGTAGCTAAACAAAACTATCGTTTAAATAATTATTGCTGACATAAAATAAGGTTTTGCTGGTTCTATGTTGCGTAGGTTAAAGCAATATTGATCTAGTTAACACTGATCAGCAGTTAATCGTTGATTAAAAAAAATTCGTTCACCTTGACTAAAGACGATAGATCTCAAAACATTCTGGTTAATGTTAATAATTGTTTCTACTTTAGGCACAAGGCCAGCAATTACCCAGTGCATTAATGTTAATAACCAGAATATAGCAACCAACATATTGAAGGTGGAACACCTGAAGAAGTGTCTAAAACTAAGAATGTAAATGAAGAGTCTTTAAAAAAAGAAACTAAGAGAGGTTGGGAGGCTGACCGAAAACATGCCAGATAGTACACGAGCCTGTTTAAAGTCACGTTGCAAAGGATAGCCTCTCATTTGTCTGGGGGGAGGGAAATAGAAGCTCGCAGAATGTTACATATGGTTTAGAATGGTTCCATATAACGTATGTAGCCTCATTCTTCTGGTTACAATAGGTTCACAGGGCAGAAGCCAAGAATGTTTCCATATAACATATGTAGCCTCAGGTAAAGTGTCTTTAAAAATAACCAGAATATAGCAACCAACATCATTTTTTCTGAAGGGCGGAAGACTTGAAGAAGTGGACACCTTCAAGTAGCTAGGACCAAAGGAGATACTGCCAAAGTAAAGCTGAAGATCTTGTCGGAACGAAGAATCTAGTCATTCGGGCACAATGAGACACATCAGAGTCCCTTCTATACACGATAGGAAATAAAAACTAGTGGTGACAACATACTGCATGTCTAGGGTGACATCAGAACGACTAGCTATACCAATGGCACTGTCTGCACCTGTGTCAGGAACATGTTGACAAAGAGAAAGTCGTCCAAAACGAATTTACGAGGATATCACAAAGGGAACTAGAAATAAATTATTTACTAACTTAAATAATAAAAGAAATAGGCTAAATTCTAATTCATATGACCGTAATGCAACACCACGTGGAGATGTGTCAGCTAAACAAAACTATCGTTTAAATAATTATTGCTGACATTATGGGGGAAAATAAACATAAAATAAAGCTTTACATTACCTCCGTAAAAATAGTAAAATCCATGTTTTTAACATTTTTTATTCAGGTTGGAAAATATGAAGTTCTTCTAGCAGCCATTTTATTTTTTCTAAACAGTTACATGAAATACGCACGTGCAAAAAAGATGTGAAGTCGTGCTTTACAATCGCGGGGTCGTGAGTTCGATTCTCAGACCGGGCTTTGCGTTGTGTTCTTGAGCAAGACACTTTATTTCATGCTGCTATATAAATGAGTTGGACAACACCAGTGTCGAGGAGGGAAGACTGGTATTCCACAAACAACCTTGGGGACTTTCTAGATGCAAATTCCATGGTCATTCGTGACAGAAGAGGGTCTTTACCCTTCTATATATATGTGTGTGAGTCCCTGGTGTAACCGAAAACAGTTCTAGTCCTGTAAAAGCCATTTCTATATTAAATTTGTTATAACAAGACCATTATGCAACAGAGTAATTGATACTTGGATGTCAGTATGTATATTATATATATATATATATATATACTGACATCCAAGTATATATATATATATATATAAAATATTAAAAAAATAATGAATAAACAAAGAAACAGTTCCTTATATTAGAAAAATTAATTATTTTACGATCGTTTTTTCTTTTTTGACCAGTTTTGTCCGAGTTGACATGGATTTTTTTAGATTTTTTTTAGGTCCAATAGGGTAGAATCAAGGTCCTTTTGAAAGTTAGATTTATACCTCTTAAATTTGAGGTGTTTGATTAAATTAAAAAGGTCTTTCTCAAAGTTTTCAAGTAAAGAGTTGTGTGGTGGATTTTTATAGGTAGTGAAATCATACAAATATTTCCTATCTGTACATTTTGATTTTTTATCGAAGTGGTAGGCCCTCCATCTGACTCTTCTGATAAATTGGTTGGTTTTTTGTATCATAAGTAAGAAATCATCCTTAGAAGGTAATGGTATATTCTTTAAAGTTCCCAAGTATTGTTTTTCCATTGTGATATGGATAATGGACAAGAAAAAGAGCTCAACTATTTGTATATGGAGTTATAAAGACATACGCATATATGTATATATATATATAAAAATTTACATACACATACAATACAAAAATAAGAATATCCCCGTGAAAATAAGAGCAAAGTATGTAGATAAATCTACCAAAAGTTTACGGTAGTGTCCAATCCGTATGAAGTACTCAATGTAATCCGGATATCATGAAAAGAGAAGGTGCATTCAAAAACTACTTTCGGTGAAAAATAAACGGAAAACAGAGTCAAGATAAAATATTAAAAAAATAATGAATAAACAAAGAAACAGTTCCTTATATTAGAAAAATTCATTATTTTACGATCGTTCAACGATCGTAAAATAAGGAATTTTTCTAATATAAGGAACTGTTTCTTTGTTTATTCATTATTTTTTTAATATTTTATCTTGACTCTGTTTTCCGTTTATTTTTCACCGAAAGTAGTTTTTGAATGCACCTTCTCTTTTCATGATATCCGGATTACATTGAGTTCTTCATACGGATTGGACACTACCGTAAACTTTTGGAAGATTTATCTATCTATATATATATATATATATATATACATATACATGTATATAAAAAATTGTGTGTACTGTCGTCAATTCATGGCCTCTTCAATCCAGCTGCATATTTGCACGATTTACAGCAAATGTGACAGACGAAAGATGTGCCCTCTAATAGGTTGATTGGATCAGGTTCTGATATGTATGCTTTTTAAGACCAGAAATTTATTTGCAGATGTTTTTGCACACCACGCATCTTGTCTCACCTAGTATTGGAGGGATGTATAGGAAAGATAGTAAAACGTATTTTGGTGTCTTAAGAATATCTACGAGTGTTGACAAGGTTTAGATGTATCTAAAAAAGACTAATATGCTCAGCAAATAAAACCTTCTCTCTCTACACATAATTGATCTACAGAATGTATTGGTATGTGTGTAGAGAGAACCTTCAGTTATATTTCTTTAACTATGTACCTTTATGTGTATATATATAGAGAGAAAACGGTTTATTTATTATGTCTATTTTTTTTTTTTTTTTAAATCTTAAAAGAAAGCATGTGTCGAGTGGGTAAGAAGTGCTAGAAAACCACAGTAAAGGAAAATAAAACATTACGAAAGTAAGAGTTTATGTATGAACCCGTAACAACGGTGTATCTAATAAAATGTGTGTGTAAAGAGGGAAGGTTTAGTGTCTTTGAATAGTCCTAATACACGGCAAATAAAACATTACATACCTCTTTACATGATTACGGTATCCAGAATTATTATTTTGAAAGTACCGGTGTAAATCGAAGAAAGTCACCAGTTAAAAAAAAGGGGGAGATAATTCTAATCAAATTCAGATTCTCCGCTAGGTCCAGAACGCAGGCCAGCCTGCAAATTATCCCAACCGCAATTAAGTCGCATGTCCTCGCAACGATTCGATCTTCTGACACATAGAATGGTCACGCCATACATAAGTAAGAATTACGTGCTGCGCCACGCGAAGCCGCAAATCTAAAGAGTAAATTAGTCATACTTATACCTAACATTTTTTTTTTTTTTAAAATACAGAAACAGAAAGAGAACGAGTTATCAGGCCTAAAAATATATCCCGTGTATTACCTCACTCTCATTACATTTCTATATATACATACATATATGTATTTATTTATTTATTATTTTAATAAATATTTGCTCTAGTGTTCTTATATATTTGATATATATTTATCCTTATCGAGCCCTCTTTGGATTTTAGTCTTCATATTTAGTATTATTACTATATATATATATATAGTAATAATAATATTTATACTTATATATAATTATAAATATGGAGGGTAGTACTATGCACTACCCAATTACCAGTAATAGAATGCATTATATACCCTTAACATTACCTGCTTTTCAATGATATGATATCCTTTATCTTTTTTGCTTGTATCTTTTGCACATGTATTACCTTCAAGAATATCTTATATATAATATGCTCAATATTTCACTTTTCACCATTGTTCCTAACACTGTGATTTCTGTAAGACAACATCTTTTTGTAACTCCTGCTTTTCTATATGATGTCACTGACACTGTCAAT
Organism: Eledone cirrhosa; assembly: GCA_964016885.1. Taxonomy (NCBI): domain Eukaryota; kingdom Metazoa; phylum Mollusca; class Cephalopoda; order Octopoda; family Eledonidae; genus Eledone; species Eledone cirrhosa. The sequence goes on from OZ024748.1 coordinate 3,244,567, forward strand.
AGTTATGGAGGAAACAATTGCCAGCAATTAAATGTATTAAACTAAGATTTGATTGTTTTAGATTTTGTGTATGTGTATATATATATATATATATATATATATATATGGGATAACAAGTTATCGTTATAGGTAATCCAGTTAGAGGTTGTGAGTACCCCGTTTTGGGGATAGTTTTAGCGTACGGCTTTGTTTGATTCAACAAGAGGTTTCCTTAGGTAGCGAGTTTGTGAGTTCTCGGGAATTCCTATGCAGGTTAATCTTGGAGTAATAATAGTGAAAGAGTGAAGAATAACATATATATATATATATACAAAACAATTTCTGGAAATAAAGGAAAAAGCTGCAAACTATTGATTTTATTAATTAGTATCAATCACCAATTATCGATTTTGGTAATAAGCATTTCTTATATGTATGTATATATATGCGTCGACCAAGGTGTCTGTAAGCCCATAGGCAGCCCATCTAGAAGAGCAACCACTCCGAATAAATTGGTTTGGTACAGGGTGGAGAAGCCCCCTAAGTCCAGTAAGGTGACTTCCCTAGTATTGGTGACACAAATAAAAGCACCCGGTCTATGGTGTCAAGTGGTGTAGGTGATAGGAAGGGCATCAAACCAGTATATTATTAATGCCAAATTATGAGCACAAAATACAAATATTATATATATATATATATATATATATATATGCATATATATATATATATATCATCATCATCATCATCATCGTTTAACGTCCATCTTCCACGCTTGCATGGGTTTGGACGGGAGTTTTCCCACTTGAGGCAAGAGTGGTTGTCTTGCTCGCATAGAACTGTCTGGCGGGTTTTCTACGGCTGGATGCCCTTCCTAACACCAACCACGTTTACAGTGTGGACTGGGAGGTTTTTACCGTGTTACCTACACGGCCACATTACAGCATGGACTGTGTGTTTTTTTGTTGTGACACCAACAAGACCTCATTTGTTTCGAACTGGATGTTGTGGTACCACCATAACTTTACATTGAAAGGGGTGGTGTGGATGGGATGGGGGTAGTGGGACGGGGTGTATTTTGTTAGAGGTGCCTACTGACTGTAGTAGGTTTCACTTTGTATTTAGGTAAGGCGGGTCTTCTGTATTACTGTGTAGCACCAAAGATCTCGGTCCAGTGACATTGTCTTGGAGAGGTGTAAGTGTGTGAGGTCGGAATTTATCAAGTCGTCCCAGGTTTTTCTGGGTCTGCCTACTCCGTGGCTACCGTCTATTTTGATTGCCCTGCACTTTTTTATACAGCTGTCGTCTTTCATGCGCATCACGTGACCATACCAACGTAGTCTTCTCTTGAGTAAACAACATCTGATCCCTCTTATTTCTAATTTTTCCCATAGTTCGTTTATGCTTTGCCGTTCACGTATATTACTATTACACATCCAGCGGAGCATGCAAGCTACGTTCCTCTCCAGTCTGCGTATATCCTCTGCACACAATGCCCAGGTCTCACTGCCATGTAACATTGCTGTTCGTATGCAGGCATCATACAGCCTGCTTTTCATTTTTACAGAGAACCCTTTAGCGGCTAATAGTGGTATAAGCTCTCTGAACTTTTTTCCATCCCGTTCCGACTCTAGCTACTGTACTTTCAGAGCACCCTCCACTACTGCTGATTTTGTCACCCAAGTAACGGAAGGTGTCCACTATTTATATAGAACCATCTGTGCAATGGAATGAGCTAGTATTGTGGGCACTTGCTGCTACTTATTGCACCAGAGCACCGGACACATATAAAATCTATGTTCTTAGTTAGCTTACCTGTGATCCCACTACATCTTTTATGCACCCATACTTTGCATTTGGTTAATTTTAAGGCCTTTTGATTCTAGGCCATGCTTCCATGTTTGGAATTTCTTCTCTAGTTCGGCCATTGATTCAGCTATGAGCATTAGATCATCTGCGTATAGGAGTTCCCATGGGCAGCCGGTCTTGAAGTCCACTCTTATAGCCTGAAGGGCAATAATAAATAGTAGGGGGCTAAGAACGGAGCCCTGATGAACACCAACTTTTACGCTAAACTCTTCACTATATTCGCTGTTAATTCGAACCTTGCTGACTGTTTCTTTATACATGGCTTGTATAGCTCTCACAAGCCATTCATCAACACCTAGTTTTCTAAGAGCCCACCAGATAATGGCACGGGGGACTCTGTCGAAGGCTTTCTCCAAGTCGACAAAAGCTAAGTATAGGGGTTTACTTTTAGCTAGGTACTTCTCCTGTAGTTGTTGTACAATGAAAAGAGCGTCTGTGGTACTTTTACCTGACACAAACCCAAACTGCATTTCATCTAGATCAATTCTCTCTCTGATTAGTTGCACTATTACTTTTTCTGTGACCTTCATGACCTGGTCGATTAATTTAATGCCTCTATAGTTACTCTTATCTAGGGCATCTCCTTTACCCTTGTAGCAGTTAATGATAATGCTGCTACGCCAGTCCTTCAGAACAACCCCATTCTGGTTTACTATCCGGGTGACCATGGTGTGTCCCACCGTTCCAGAAGTTTTCAGCATTTCAGCAACTATTTCCGAAGGCCCAGCCGCCTTACCCGTCTTCATATCTTTGATTGCCTTACTTATTAGACTACCTTCGACTAACACTGCTGGTCCCTCTATTGGATCGATGTGGGGGAGACTGTCTTTCTCCCATTTATTCTCCTCATTTAGTAGCCTTTTGTAGAGACACTTCCAAGCTATCTTCTTATCAGCGTCAGTGATGGCAAGTACACCATCATCATTAAGGACACACTTCTCCCCGACAATATCACGGTTTTCCTTGACACATTGCCTAACAATCCTGAACACCTCACATTTTTGGTCCTCGCGTTGTAGAACATGCTTGAACTTTCTTTCCGCTGCATCCCTTCTTGCGAAGTACACTTGTCTCCTAGCTTCCCTCCTGGCCACTTGATAGTCTTCTCTACTTCCCCCATCCCGCCATACTTTCCAAGCCTGCTTTTTGGCCTTAATTGACTCCTCCACCTTACTGTTCCACCACCACGTTACTCTCCTCCTGCCTATAGGCCTGCTCCAGCCACAGACTTCGTCTGCCGCCATCAGCAGGTTTGCTTTCAGGAATTCTCACTGTTCCTCTATATTGTACTATATGCATATATATATATATATATATATACATATATATGCATATATATATATGCATATATATATATATATATATATATATATATATCATCATCATCATCATCACCGTTTTACGTCCGTTCTTCCACGCTAGCATGGGTTAGACGGGTTGTCCTGTTGTGGGCAGTGTCTGGTCGGCTGACCATGCCTTGCTCATACAGGAACTGATCTGGCTTGATTTCTACAGCTGGATGCCCTTCCTAACACCAACCTCATTTACAGTGAGTGCTGGGTGCTTTTTCGTGGCGCCTACACGTCCACTTTACAGTGTGGGCTGGGTGCTTTTTTGCCGTGGCACCTCCACGACCACCTTGCGGTGGGGGGGGGGGGGGGGGGGGGGGGCATATTGTTTATATGCTTCAGCATGTACCCATGGGAGGTCGGGTACCCTGTATTACTGCGTGACGCCAGAAGTCACGGTCGTGTGTCATTGACTTTGAGAGGTGTAGTTGGGTAAGGTCGGCTTTTATCACCTCATCCCAAGTCATCTTGGGTCTCCCCACTCCGCGGTTTCCATCAACTTCTAGTGCTCTGCACCTTTTTATGCAGCTGTCATCCTTCATACGCATCACATGTCCATACCAGCGTAACCGCCTCTCCTGCACGCAGCATTTGATTCCTCTTATGCTCAGTCTCTCTCTCAATTCATTTATGCTTTGTCGTTCACGTATATTACTGTTACACATCCATCGGAGCATGCAGGCTTCGTTTCTCTCTAATCTACGTAAGTCTTCCACCTTCAGCGCCCAGGTCTCACTACCATGCAACATCGCTGTTCGGATACACGCATCATACAGTCTGCCTTTCATTCTGAGGGAGAAGCCTTTTGCAGCTAGCAGTGGTAGTAGTTCCCTAAACTTCTTCCATCCCGTTCTTACCCTAGTTATTGTACTTTCTGAGCACCCACCTCCGTTGCTAATTCGGTCACCTAGGTAGCAGAAGCTGTCTACTGTTTCTACAGGGCCCTCCCAGAGATTGGTGGTACTTGTTTCCTGTGGCTGTTTGCTTGCTGTTTCAGCACAGCTGCTGCATGTGAATCCTACATTCTTAATTAAGCTTCCTGAGATCCCGCTACATCTCTTGTGTACCCATTGTTTGCATTTGGGGCAAAGAATGGAGTTCCTACCTACACCTTTCCTACATACTGAGCAAGGCCATTTCCCTGAGGGGATCTGGGTTCTGTTTTCTCGTCTACTTATAAGGACCTTAGTCTTTGTCATGTTGACTTTGAGGCCCTTTCTCTCTAGTCCCTGCTTCCAGGTTTGGAATTTATTCTCTAGTTCTACCATAGATTCAGCTATGAGTGCGAGGTCATCAGCATACAGGAGTTCCCATGGGCATCCGGTCTTAAACTCCTCCGTTATTGCCTGCAGGACTATGATGAACAGGAGAGGGCTAAGAACAGAGCCCTGGTGGACCCCAACCTGTACGCTAAATTCCTCGCTATACTCATTGCCAATCCTAACTTTGCTGACTGCTCCCCTATACATGGCTTGTACCGCTTTCACAAGCCATTCATCTACTCCTAGTTTTCTAAGAGCCCACCAGATTACTGCACGTGGAACTCTGTCAAAGGCTTTCTCAAGGTCGACAAATGCCAAGTAGAGTGGCTTACTTTTAGCTAGGTACTTTTCCTGTAATTGCCTCACAAGGAAGAGGGCATCAGTGGTGCCTTTCCCTGGTACAAACCCAAATTGCATCTCGTCTATATTCACCCGGTCCCTAATCAGCTGTGCTATAACTCTTTCTGTTACTTTCATGACCTGGTCCATCAACTTTATACCTCTATAGTTTCCTCTATCTAGTGCATCGCCTTTACCTTTGTAGCAGTTGACAATGATGCTACTGCACCAATCTTTTGGTATGGCCCCCTCTAGTATTACCTGGTTAACGATACGTGTGGTTATAGTGTGACCTACAGACCCAGATGCCTTCAGCATCTCGGCAGCTATACCCGATGGACCGGTTGCCTTCCCTATCTTCATATCTCTGATTGCCTTACTTACTACGCTGCCGCTGACTTGTACTGCTGGTCCCTCTATAGGGTCTACGTGGGGTAGGGTCTCTTCTTCCCATGCATTCTCCTCATTTAGTAATCTATCATAATGACTCTTCCATGCATCTTTCTTCTCAGCACTTGTGAGGGCAAGCTCACCTTTATCATTCCGGATACACTTCTCTCCAATGACATCACAACTATCTCTGACACACTGCCTCGCAATCTTGAATACCTCCTGTTTCTGGTCCTCACGTTGTAAAACATGCTTGAATTTTCTATCCTCTGCTTCCCTCCTAGCTAAGTATACTTGTCGCCTAGCTTCCCTCTTGGTCTCTATGTAATGTACCCTGCTCCCCCCGTTCTTCCATTCTTTCCATGCCTGTCTCTTGGCCTTGACTGCTTCATCTACCTTATTGTTCCACCACCAAGTCACTCTCCTCCTGCTTGAGGTCTTACTCCAGCCACAAACCTCATCCGTCGCCTCTAGTAAGTTATTTTTTAGGAACTCCCAGTTCTCTTCTACGTTAAATGTCTCTATCTGTTCTTCTTTACTGTCGTAGGCGTTGAGTAAAATATCTTTAAATCTGTTACTGGTTGAGGGGACTTTCAGCTTCCAGATCTTTCTTCTCCAGGTTGGCCTCTGTTTCAGGGCTCGTCTAGTTCTGACCGTGAGGTCGCTGACAACTAAGCTATGTTGGGATGTACATTCCTCACTAGGGAAGGCTTTTGTGTTTACGACCGTCCATCTGTCACGTCCTCTGATGAGGATAAAATCTAACTGACTAGAGTGCTCCCCTGATCTATAGGTGATCAGGTGGTTGTCGGGTTTTTTAAAGTTTGTGTTACATATCGACATGTCATTGGCGTCGCAGAATTCTAGAAGTCTGAATCCTTCCTCATTCCTTGTGCCAACTCCATGGCCTCCATGTACTCTATTGAAGCCGTCGCAGTGTTTACCTACGTGTCCGTTAAAATCTCCTGCAATGATTAGGAAGTCCTTGTCGTCTGTTAGAGCAGTAGTGTGTATTAGGGACTCGTAAAACCTATCCTTAAGTTCGTCTGGCAGCCCCGATTGGGGTGCGTAAGCTGATACATATAAGCTGATATATATATATGCATATATATATATATGCATATATATATATATATATATATATATATATATATATACACATATGTATGTATATATACATGTATATATGCATATATATATATATATGTGTGCATACATAAATATATATATATCATCATCATCATCATCATTTTACGTCCGCTTTTCCCTGCTTGCAAGGGTGGGACGGGAACTGATTCTGGCTTGATTTCTACAGCTGGATGCCCTTCCTAACACCAACCTCATTTACAGTGAGTGCTGGGTGCTTTTTTGCTGTGAAACGACCACTTTAAAGTGGAATGATAGTGACCCCAGTCCCTATCATCTCATTTCTACAGCTGAGTAAAATATATATACGTACATACATACATATATGTATGTATATATATATATATATGTGTGTATATACATATATACATGTATATATGCATAGATATATATATATATATATGTACATACGTATATACCTGTATATATGCATATATATAAACACAGATGTATATAAATCCTCATCGTTTAATGTCTATCTTCCATGCTAGATGGGTGCGTCCCATTTAGAGGCAAGTTGGGTCAGGTGACCAAGTCTCGCTCTGACACACACACACACACATATATATATATACACAGGCACTGATAAAGAAATACAGCAATACAAAAATGAGAAAAGGAGGCAGTTTTGCTGACTTCAGCAGTAAATCTGAACACAGTGGTTTATAAACACTACAAATTTAATTTATGTATCATGGGAAATTTACAATTGTAGCTGTAGTTGTTCTTGTAGTGGCGGTGGTGGTGGTGGTGGTGGTGGTGTTAGCAGTTGTAGTATTTACATAATATATTGGAACTATGTAAACATACAAACACTGTTATTTATTTGTTTGGAAGGGTAGATACATTGAAAAGGTTTAAGTCTATCCTAAGCCTGCTGGTTTATCAGGCTGGATCTGAATCTCACCCAGATGGAATGCCAGTGCACCATAGGGTTAACCTTCCCAGTTGCTGCGGGTACTCATGTTCAGCTGAGTAGTGACTGGAGCAATAAGAAGTGAAGTGCTTTGCTCAAGAACACAATGTGTCGCCGGGTCTGACAACAGGAAAAGCCCTGCAGTTGTGATTATGAGACCAACATCTTAACCATTACGCGACACACCTTCAGGGGAAGCAGTAACCCCGTTTGGGGAGAAAAAAAAATATACCCAAAAATGTCATTTTGCAAATTTTGTGAAGTGGGGAGTAGGGTGGGATTGGGGTGGTTTTTAATTGTAATTACGAAACTAATCAAAACATTAGCTGCCATCTGGTGAGTCTTCCTCTTCGTTAGAGGCTTTCATCGTCGACGACGTTGTTGTTGTTTCCTCATCTGGGTTTTTGTCGTCACCGAGCAGTTCATTCCAGCGCTTCATGAAATACCGACGCAATGCGTGGCCAGCGTTTCCCACCTCTGAATCGTCCTCGTTAAAGATCTCACAGTTGTCGAATATTAGGTGAGTATCGGCAGCAAACTGATCTTTTGATTTGTATCTGTACAACAAAAGACAAAAATAAATTATGCAATATAATAATGTTTCTGGTTTAGGCACAAGGCCAGTAATTTGGGGAGGGGACAAAAAAACAAAACAAAACAAAAATGATTAGAAGTTGTTTCTTCCCTTGAGGCAAGTAGGGTCAGGTATCTTGCTCATATAGGACTGTTTCTGACTGGATGCCCTTCATAACACGAACCATATTTACAGTGTGTGCTTTTTACCATGTCTCCTACATGACCACTTTACAGTGTGGACTGGGTGCTTTGTGGTACCAGCATAACTTTACAGAGTAAGGGTGGTGTGGGCAGAAGTGTGTAGGGGGTGTATATTGGATTAAGAGGTGCCTACTGAATATGTTTAAGTCCGTGTGCAAGGGAAGGCGGGTATGTATATATATATATACACACACACACACATATATACATACACATGTAAATATATCAAGAGAGAGTTGTACTTACTGGTTATCCCTGAGTTTTATTTTCATTGAATTAAAATCCATCGGTTTCTTTATATATTTCTTATAAGATGGAAACTGTTTTAAATTCACAGGCTGTAAAAATGGCCACCCATTTTTATGTTTTTCCAGTTCTAGAAGAATCGTTCTAAAAAAATTATAATAATGAAAATTAATTATTATTTCATTAATAAAATAATATTTATAACAATTGGTTCTTATATAAAAATTGTTAGAAGATTCAAAATGGATGATTTTATTTTATTTTATAGAACCAACCAGAGCTGGTTTTGGCCAGATTGCTGTGGAAAGTGATAAAAATACAACAATTCTTCTCAAAATCCAATTCAACTGCCTCAGTGTAGAAAGAAGGAACTTACTTGCAATGTGACATTTCTTTAGCAAATAGTTCTTTCTTCTTTTCTTCATCTGATTTACTGTTTTCCAGAAGTTTCTTCTCCTTTTTTAAAGTTTCTTCTTTTCTCTTCCGCCCTCGCTTTGATTTCTTGCTACCCTGAAGAATAAAAGAAAGGAATTGAGTTAACTCTTAATGTCCTGTGCCTCATGAAACTACATTAGCAAAGCATTCTATTGTTGCACCAGCAATACCACTATACAGAGTATACTGGGTGTATTTTATTATAGAACCAAACTATACAGAGTGTACTGGGTGTATTCTATTGTTGCACCAGCACTACCACTATACAGAGTGTACTGGGTGTATTTTATTATAGAACCAAACTATACAGAGTGTACTGGGTATATTTTAGTGTTGCACCAGCACTACCACTTTACTGTATATGTAATGACTCCCTTTTCTTTAGATATAACTTGTCATTCACTCTCCTCTCTCAGTCTTTCTACACAGCCTCTGTCTACATTTGCTTGCTGTAGCTACAACAATTTCCGCAAACTAAGACAAGAAATAGAACAGAATAAGATGTTTACCTTTCCAGCTACACATGATGCACATAGCCATTTCTTGGGTAACCTGAAGAAGATACAATACATGAAATTAGTATATTCAATAACTGAATGTAGCATGGTTAAGAGGCTTGCTTCACAATCATCAGGTTGTGGGTTCGATTCCATGACCATTTGTTTGGCATCTTGGTCAAGTGGCATCTACCATAACCATGTGAATAAACAGAAGCTGTTTGGAAATCCATCAGATGGGCTGGAACTCTAATTGAAAAGGTCAGCCTGGTCAAATACTGGGGCAGCTGTATGCTGTTTGGTATCAAATATGTTAGCTGGCTTCTTATATAAGACCCTGTCTTAAGATGTCTCTATGAAGTTCCATCACATAGGGGAATTTGAGGTGGGGGGTGGAACATTCTGTGACAATAAACTCTCACCTTTGCAATGGAGGTGTGTGTATGTGTGCGGGGGGGGGGGGGGGGGGGGGTTCTGTGATAATAAACTCTCACCTTTGTAATGGAGGTGTAGTGTGGAGGTGGACATTCTGTGACAATAAACACTCACCTTTGCAATGGAGGAGTTAAACAATCTATGTGAAAAGCTCGAGGGCATTCATCACATGTTGCAAGTTTTCCATTTTTCTTGCCGCAAGCAACACAGCAAGGGACTCCAGTAGCCTAAATAGATTAAAGAAATACATTAGGAAATATATCTTACTCACTGGGGGTAACAACTACAAAAGCAATTTAACCCTTTAACATTCACATTACTCTATATATACTATTGTATTTTCACAGTAAACACCTTATCTTATATAATATCAAAACTATAAGATTTTGATGATATTTATTTTGAGAACAATACCTTAACATAAGTATGAGCAGCCAGTTTAAATAGAAAGAGGTGAGAGAATTCGGGCCGGATATAGCTGGTATAAATGCTAAAGGGTTAAGGTCATTTCCTCCACTAAAGTAGGGGTTAACGTTGTGAGCCCCATGTCAATGGGCCCTTTATGACACCAACCCTTTTAGTCACTTCTTACAACACGAAGGGATTCAATGTAACTTTTTTAAACAGGAAACAAACTGGGCAGAAGTGGGATCAAGAATCAAAAGTTACATCAGTAGTGTATGGGTGGTGTTGGGTGGGTGAGGGGTTAGAAGGTGTTCCCAGTGGAAGGAAGCTATGGAAGGGATCAGTAACAGATATGGGTGGTGACTGTTGGGTGTTCCCAGTGGAAGGAAGCTATGGAAGAGAAAGACCAAGAAAATATACCAGAAAGATACTTACTTTGGAAATACATTCATAACAGTACCAGTCACCATCAGGAATAGTTTCCATTTTAGGCTGGAAAATATAATATAACAAAGTTAAATAATCACTCATGGCTTTTCCCATTCATAATAATTGTTTCTACATTTGGCACAAGGCCAGCAATTACCCCCAGTGCATTACTGGTACTTTATTTTATCGACCCCGTAAGGATGACAGGCAAAGTTAACCTCGGTGGGATTTGAGATCAGACCGTAAAGGGCCGTAACTCTGTGCTTCAAAGCATGGTGTCCGACGCTCTACCAATTCTGACAATCCACAATAAGAAGAGGTGATGCAGAAGAGATATATAAATATATTTGACTAACCTTGAAGCAGTAGGTGTGATAACCTTTATCACAGCCATCGCAGAGAAGCAACTCAGCTTCATTGTCATCTTTACGGCAGATCTGACACAGCTGGAGTAAAGACAATAACTTTAACATTAAATATTTGGGTTAATAATAGACAGGGTTTTCTGGGATTGATAGGGGCTGGGTAGGATGGAGGATGAAAAGCAGATGATTGTCAGATCAGATTAACCCTTTAGCATTTAAACCAGCCAGAATTCCCTCACCTCTTTCTGTTCAAACCGGCCATAACTGGCTGCTCATACTGACGTTAAGGTATTGTTCTCAAAATATATAATATCAAAATTATGTAGATTCGATAATATGTGAGATAATTATGTAAGGTAAACCCTTTACCACAAAAATACAATAGTATATATAGCGTAACGTATAAAAAAGTTTAGCCAACCCCTTATAGGGTTGGATCTCATAGCAGATTTCTTGAGTGTTTAAATGACAGGGTCCCTGGTCCCATCATATCACCATATTTCTGATGACCCCACCCTACAGGCTCATCGAG
>OZ024748.1:3260934-3275934 GCA_964016885.1 Eledone cirrhosa
GGCAGAGTCCATCTCCTCTCCAGGTCTGAATACAGCAGAGTTCTTCCATAGAAGGATAGAGAGAGCGAGCAAAGAAGTGAGAAAAAGATATAGAGGAAGAATCGACCCAGTATTTGACTGGTACTTTATTGACCTTGAATGGATGAAAGGCAAAGTTGACCTTGGTGGGATCTGAACTCAGAAAGGGGAGAACCGAAAGAAATACCACAAAGCATTCTATCCGACGTTCTAACGACTGCGATACATAACAGAAGAAACATGAAGAGAGAAAGAAAGATAGATAGAGGATAAATACATAGAAAGGAGAGAGATATAGAGAGGAAGAGAGAGACAGAGAAGAAGGAAAGAGATAGTGAAAGGAGAGAGAGGGAGAGATATTACTAACCATCTCTCATATCCTTCTTGCAGGCTTGACAGGCTTGGTCAAAATATTTCTGCAAACCTTTCTGGAGGTTCTTTTCTCGTATACCACGAGGATGAAGGCACTTGAGCACGCCTTTCAGATGTTCTGGATCAGCTAGATACCACCAGCCGGATTTCATAGCTGGTAAAGAGAAGCAGGTATTATAAGTAATGTTTCATAGTACATCATCATCATCACCACCGCCATCATCATCATCATCGTCACCCTCCCATCATCACCATCACCCTCACTGTCACCCCCACCCTCACCATTTATTCATTGACAGATAATCATCAGCATCATCACCATTTTACATCCATTTTCCCTTGTATGGTATGAATCAGACAGGTTGTCTGTGTCAAGAGACAGGTCTGGCCAGGATTGGCAATGCAGTACCTTGCTCTGATGGGACTGTAAATTTGACTGGGGTTTTTTAAAGCTGGATGCCTTTCCTCATTGTAAAACTTTGCAGTCATAGAGCTGTTTTGTAGTTTTTTTAAAGAACATCTTGCTAATGTGGATTCCTGTGACCAGGCTATAATGGCACAAAATTTTAGATGTTGTAACCATTGTAGCAGCCAAACATTTGGTTCTGTCGCCACCAAACAACCCACAATGCTTAGCATTGACGAGTGTGTTATTCAGAGATGGTTCGCCCCAACAATAAAACCAAATTTCATGAACCATCTCTGGATCAAGTATATTCTCTGTTTGTGCTTGCTGTAATTCTTTTTATTGATTAACTAATTATACAATCTTCACCTGACGATGTTGCCAAGGTCTTGCACCAAGATCGGCTGATGTAACTTAGCCATTGAAATATGTAAAGCGTTTTTTAAAACATTAAAACTTTAAAAGGATATTCCCAGTTCAGCCTTCTTTTGTTTTATATATATATATGTATGTGTGTGAATGAGCTGACAAGACTATGTTTAAATAGGAGTTCCTTTCAGGGGCTAATTTTTTTATTTATCTGTTGATTATCTATAGTTTGTTAGGAATTGGCTTGGGCCCAAACCGGGTGAGTTTGAGGGGTCCAAGCTGTACTATAAAATGCAAATAAAGAAGTTGAAAAAAACATTTTTTTTATTAAATTAAGAAAAGATTTGATAAAATAAAATACCTTTTGGGATAGGTTTAAGCTCTCCTTGTAAACTTTTGAGCAGACCTTCAGGATCAGAATCAATGTGGCAGTTTCCATTTGACGTAGGTGTAATTACTGGTATTAAGGGGGCATTTGGGAGGAGAGAGGATGAGGATGACGATGAAGAGGAATTATTGATTGAGGAAGCCTCTTGAGGGACTGGTGGCACCTTGAAGTAAGTGTTGGAGTTGTTGTTGTTGTTGTTGAACATGTAGTCCACCGGGTTGCTCTGTATCTGTCCCATTTGGAATGAAGCAAATGCTGGGCTGCGTACGGGGAAGGCATGGAATGGCATGGGCTGGAAAATGAAAGGCGAGTTGTTGAGCATCCGATGTGATATGTTGAGAGGTGAGCGCGTCAGAGAAGTCTCGTCGCAAGGCATTCTCGGAAGGATGCTGAACCACGGTTTCTGGTCGTTTATTTCTGAAGCGCTTTTCAGGAGTTGGTCCGTGAAAATTGGGGGCATGGGGTAGCTGGCCATCGAGGGAGGCACAAACGGCAGCGTGGGGCTGCTTGGAGGTTCGTGGTCCTTCTTTAGGAGAGAGTCAATGCTGACAAAACTCGGCTTAGTGTCTGAGTGTGTGGATAATGTAGAGTTGTTTGGGGATGATGTATTTACAGATGAAGATGTGGTGGTGGTGGTGGTGGTGTTTGGTGGTGGGCTACTGTCATGGTGACTATTTACAATATTAGACTTAGTATCTTGTGAAGTAGGGGCACCGTCTGCTTTGGAAATATGAATTAGGTCACTAAATTTGGTAGCTTCTGGTTTCTGTAGAAATAAATTAGTGGAGTTTTCCTCTTTTACATGACTAATACTATTCTTAGCATCTGATTTGTGGTCAGCCTTTGGAGACTCACACTTTACAGGAGTGCTATTAGCTATGGGCTCAGATAGCTTACAGTCTACTAGCTCTTTTCTCTCCATTTCGTCTTCATCCTCTTCTTCTTCATCCTCGCTTTTCGGCTCTTTCTTAATACTGTCCTTTAAATCATCGCTTCCGGCCTGAGACTTGCTTTCGGTGTCTTCGTTATTCTCGTAATCAATTTCGTTTTCATCCTCACAGCCAGTCTCTGCTTCATCTTCGTCCTCACTCCCCATGGCACCAGATTCCAGTCCTTCTACAAACAACCGGCCACAGTATGGCAGGAGCCAGTAACGGCGCTTGAAACGATCTTGACCAAAAGAAACTGCCCGCAGTTTATGAGAAGCTTCAAACACTTTGTGTTGATACTGACTGTGTTGCTAAAAAGACAAAAAGAAAAAGAGAAATCAAAACTAGAGAAACTGGAAGAAGAAAATAGTTGATATTTATAATATAGTTGATATTTATAATATAGTTGATATTTATAATATAGGTGATATTTATAATATAGGTGATATTTATAATATAGGTGATATTTATAATATAGGTGATATTTATAATATAGGTGATATTTATAATATAGGTGCGGCTGAGCCAGCCGATAGTTCTATATTCAAATGAGGTTAATCAGCCCATGTACAAAGGTGTCTAAACTATGTTTTCACCTATATTGTGTTTTTTATACCATATATGGCTCTTTCTCTCTTTATATATAAACATATATCCTTTTTAATTTCATAATTATGTCTCTAGATAAAGTCTATTGAACTTATTGAGAAACACAAAATTTTAAACATATTTGATATGTTTTGATTCATCATTTGTATATATACGCACACAGACATACATATATATATATATATATATATATATATATATATATATGTATGCAGTAGATGTACAGGGAAATTAGACAGTAGAAGTCGCACTGATAGACACATTTTTCAAATGCGAGAGGGCGCTATAGAAGTGGTGGATAGCTTCCGGTACCTAGGAGATCAGATTAGCATGGGAGGAGCGTGTTCCGAGGCCATAGTATCTAGAATAAGGACGGGTTGGAAGAAGTTTAGGGAGCTGCTTCCTCTGTTGACGAAGAAGGGTTTCTCCCTGCGTACGAAAGGCCGGTTGTATGATGCCTGTGTGAGGAGCGCGATGCTGCATGGTAGTGAGACATGGGCAGCAACCGCAGAGGATATGCGACGGCTGGAGAGAAATGAGGCAAGCATGCTCCGTTGGATGTGCAGTGTAAATGTGCGTGAACGACCCAGCATAAATGTGTTGAGAGAGAAACTGTGTCTGAGAGGGATAGAATATAGTGTACGGGAGAGGAGACTGAGGTGGTATGGACATGTGATGCGCATGGAGGATGACCGATGGGTGAAGAAGTGCCAGGAAATGCCAGTTGAAGGAAGACGTGGTAGAGGTAGACCACGAAAAACATGGGCGGAGGTGGTGAGAACAGACCTCAGATCATTGAAGCTCACGGTGGAGATGACGAGGGACCGTGACGAGTGGAGAGATGCTGTGCTGAATAAGACCCGTCCCACCCTTGCAAGCAGGGAAAAGCGGACGTAAAATGATGATGATGATGATGATGATGATATGTGTGTGTGTGTGTGTGTGTATGTGTGGTAAAAGGTAAACAGAAATAACAACACAATCGGTACAGTATATGGAATGAATATAAAATATAAACACATGCTAGTGTGGAAGATAGACGTTAAACGATGATGATGATGATGATGAAACACATACAGATAACTGCTAGGTTTTGAGCCATTGACTCTGCCATGTGTAACCCAGTCAACCATTACAACATCTGTGTAAATAACACAATGAAACCTAAACACAACTCACCCGTTGTAACTTTTCTATTTTTTTCTCACAATCTTCCGAATTAATTGGATCCTCCTCCTAAAACAGAAAACAAAATAAAAAACCACTTGTTATGACTGATGAAAGATGGTAATTTTAGTGTTTAACTCTTAACATCCTGTACGACATATAACCACATTAGCAGGACATTCTAGAAGATTATAAAACAGCACTATGACTGCATTAAATTAAAAATTTAAGTCTCTTCTAAAACATGTAACCACATTAGTAAGGGACTCTAGAAAAGTTTAAAAAAAACAGAACATTACAAGAAATCCTATATTTACGAACGCTTTCTATACAAATGTTTATTCACCCTCACCGATTTTAAGAATTTAAGCAAATGCCCCCCTCGCTCCGCCATTATTTGAGACCCAACAGCACTTGACACAAAGATAGTTTCTATGAATTTTAAGCTTAATAACAAGAATTGAAGTAAACACTTTCAAATATAGAGTTAATGAGGTGTGGTAAGAAGGGAGAACTGATGCGGTGTATATCGTACTTACTTCCCCTTCTGATATAATTCCAACACTGGTAACCGTGGTGATATCACTGTCATTGCCACTGTCCTCCTCCTCATCACTGCCCTGTTTACTACCAGATACATTGGTAGCATGGCTGTCTTCATCTAGTAGAGGTGAAGAACTTTCGTGGAGGGAGATCTTCGGTGACGGACGGTTGTACTTCTTTACTTGTATAATCCTTAATCTAACAAACAAAAAATAAATATCAGAATCACAAGAATTATGATGATTTACACATTACAACAACAACATCAACATCAAGCATTCTAAGGCCATCTGCTCTGCTAAACGATAACTCTTTCTTCTCACTCTCTCTCTGATGAAGCTACTCTTAGCCGAAATTACAGAACACTTAATAGGCATTACCTAATTTTCTGTTAGCACCAGCTTCATATGGTCTGTTGCCAGCAGATGAAGTAGTGGAAGCTAATAAATTAGTCTGGGAAGAGAGAATCTAATTCTTTACCTACACAAAATTGTTTTTCCACTGTTTAATGGATTAGTGTACTCTGTTTTCATTTGGGTTGGTATCTTAAGGATACTAGCTTAATTAAAACATCGAGTGATTGGGAAAGCGATTAAAGATTTTTCGGTCATATTCGATGACTTTGTTTCAGTATTATATAAATCATCATCATCGTGTATATATATATATATTAGTCCAAACTAATGAGATTGCGTAGGTGTTATACGACAAAAGAACACACAGTCCACGCTGTAATGTGGACGTGTAGGTAACACGGTAAAAAGTTCCCAGTCTACACTGTAAATGTGGTTGGTATTAGGAAAGGCATCCAGCCGTAGAAAACCTGCCACAGTCACACAGTCACTCGACCAATATTTCCTCAAGTGGGACAACTCCCGTCTAACCCATGCAAGCGTGGAATATGGACGTTAAACGATAATGATGATGATGATGATGATATCTTCTTCTATATATATAAAACGGAAAATGTCTGTCTCTGTGTGTGTATGACTGTTATGCATTTCCACATTTCTCTACCGATTTTGATGATTTTTTTTCCAATGTGTTCCAAATTTACCAAGGCTGGTCAACGCGTAATAAAGTTTGCCAAAAATTTCCTGCTTCTATGAAAAAAATCGATAAAACTAAATACATGCTGTAACCCTCTCTCTTACACGCTTATTCACTCTCACTACTACCCTCAACAATCTATGAAACTACAGACATGTTGCAACTCTCTTTAAAAGGTTACTGCCTCCGTCTACTACCCTATCACTATTACAGTTTACCACAGCGACAAAACTTCTTTTCAAGGAACGTAACAGAAACTTTGAAAACTAAGCAACACATCGATTTATACAACAACAAACATAGCTTCACTCTCTCCGTTGCTCTTCCCTCTCTCTACAATAGATTATTCCCCCTCTCTATAATTTAACTGCTTTACTCTCTTCATGCTTCGAGGTTTAACACACCTCCTTATGGTTACTTAGCTTCACTCTCTCCGTCGCTCTTCCCTCTCTCTATAATAGATCATTCCCCCCCCTTTGTTCAGGAACGCAAAATAAACTTTGATAACTAAGCAACACATCATTTTATATAACAAACATAATCATAAAGACACTCATACATCAAATAACAAAACTTAAAAAGCCGATAACACTAAATACATACTGCTCTCTCAACGTTACATTCTACATCAAATAACAAATATTCAAAAACAACAGATGAATTTATAAAACAACAAACGTAATCATAACGACACTTAAGCATTCATTTACTTGAATCTCAACACAGACATTATATTTTATTGTTGTCCTTTTTGTAATTTTTTTTCTTTGTTTTTGGCAATATGAGACAAAAATTAATGAGAAACCTTTTTTCAAGAACGTCCGATTTCGATGATTTATTTTCCAGTGTGCTCCAAAATATCGCCCCTGTTTACGCTCTTTTGTGCTATAACTCAGACAGGCTTGGCTTACAGGTTTGACCTACTATTTGACGTGCATTCTTCATACAACTTACTTAATACTCACTTTCCACTTATTCACTGTTCAATTGAAATTTTTCGCTACTCCCCCTTGACACCCAGCGGCATCAGGGCCACCATCTTGCAACTTTGGTCTACTAAATTCGTTATTGGAAGATTATTAACTCATCATTGATTGTCCAAAATGCTAATTGGTTTGTAACTTTTAATAACCTGTTCAACTGCTTTATGCACTTAATTGATAAGCTTATTCGCTTTCAAGCCACGTTTACATGTATGTAACTTTTCATAGCAAATGAACAAACCCGAGCAACGCCAGGCTAAACTGCTAGTAGAGAGAGAGAGAGAGAGAGAGAGAGAGAGAGAGAGAGAGAGAGAGAGAGAGAGAGAGAGAGAGAGAGAGAGAGAGAGAGAGAGAGAGAGAGAGAGAGAGAGAGAGAGAGAGAGAGAGAGAGAGAGAGAGAGAGAGAGAGAGAGAGAGAGAGAGAGAGAGAGAGAGAGAGAGAGAGAGAGAGAGAGAGAGAGAGAGAGAGAGAGCTGTGAAATCTTGCATGCATTGTTTTCAACTCTTCTTATTAATAACTGCATTGTTTCTTTCCGGAGACAATGTTGAAAAAATAAACCTCATTTGGTCATTCCATGAGAGTATCTTGGTCAGCCTATGAACTGCTCAGCCGACCCCCCCGACCCCAATACCTGTTAATCTTCCATTGAAATAATATGTTATAGTTACCGTCTTAACTTCCCTTCCACAATCCATTTATCTCGTCTCAATGTCGACATATTCTCTATAGTCTTCTCAACTTCACTGTTTAAAGATAATAGAAAATATTTAGTGTTAGTGTGTGTGTGTGTGGTATGTGTGCTGTGTGTGGAATGTGTGGTATGCGTGCTGTATGTATGTGTGTGTGTGTGTGGTATGTGTGTGTGTGTGGTATGTGTGCGGTATGTGTGCTGTATGTATGTGTGTGGTATGTGTGGTGTGTGTGTGTGGTATGTGTGCTGTATGTATGTGTGTGGTATGTGTGAGTGTATGTGTGGTGTGTGTGCTGTGTGAGTGTAAGGTGTGCTGTATGTGTGTGTGTGCTGTGTGGGTGTGAAGTGTGCTGTATGTGTGTGTGTGTGGTATGTGCAGTTATAGTGTTGTTTTGTACTTTTCAAGAATGTCTTGCTAATGTGGTTTAATGCGGTATAGGACATTAACTCTTAACATCCTGTAATAATTCAGCAGAAAATATCTAAAAACATGTCTGTTTAGAAGTGAAGGCACGTGACTTACTGGTTAGAGAGTTGGATTTACAATCATGAGGTTGCGAGTTCAATTCTTGGACAAGAGTAAGACTCTTTCTGCCAAGAGTTTGAACCGGCAAAGAGTATTAGCTATGGAAAGACCAATGGAAACATTGTTTCCTTGGTCCCGTTTGAGGAGTTCCACCCCACTCAGTAAGCAAACAAGGTCTGGAATTTTGTAGATTGATAATATCTTTACTAGCAAACAGACCATTGCGAAAATTTGTAGTAAACTGAAGTAAACTCTTCAACTTTTAATGTGATGCAGCCATAGTGTTGTTTTGTAGTTTTTAAGAATGTCTTGCTAATGTGGTTTCATGTGGAACAGGATGTTAAGTGAAATCTTAAAAAAAAGAAATTAAGCTTTCTTACTTTGACAGAAGTCTGCCACAGAGAAGTTCATTGCATAGGAAAGCCAGTACAGAAGCTTTCTGTGTGGCATTTAAAGCTTTTAATGGTTTCTCACTTAACCACTCTGAGATCTGAAGAAATAAAAATAAAAAAATGAAGATATACTTTAGATCAGAGATTTTATTAAATGAAACAAATTAGCTTTACAGGAAGGATTTATTTACATTAAATAAAGGCTTCTGGGGAAGATGAAATTTGGCACAAAGATTATTTAAAAAGCCTTAAATAGAGAAGGTATGCTCTGGCTGGTTCATGTGTGCCGGAAGGCCAGGATTTCTGGAAAGGGCCCAAAGCTATGGAAATCAGAAGTAATAATCCTAATTTTTAAAAGAGGGAGTCAAGAGAGATTTCTCTAATTATAGAGGAATCTCCATGTTAAGCAGTCCCGGTAGAGTTTATGCTAGGTGTATGGACAATAGATGTAGGGATATTGTCGAGTTCAAGCTAGAAGAGTGTGGTTTTCATCCTGGACATAGTACAGCCAACAAAATATTCACATTGCAGCAGGTCTTTGAGAAATTGTGGGAGTATTTCCAAGAGATGGATACTTCTTTTCTGAACCCCGAAAAGACATACAACCGCGTGACATGAGATTTGTTGTGGAAGATTTTGCAGATGTATGGGATCGATGGACAGCTTCTTGCCTTGAAGTCCCAACTAAAGTCTACTAAACTAGGAGGGTCAAGGGATGATATATGCCAGCCAGCAAACACTGGTTACATAACAAAACAGGGTTTTACCTCATTATCCCCGCTATTCCGTGCGATAACAAATATTCGTAAAACTTCTGAAATCACGGTGTCGTTTAGTTCAATATCAATGATTTTCTGTCCCAACGATGTAACAGCCTATAAAACAAAGTAAAACAGGATCTTTAGTTAAAACTAATACAACAACAATGGTGGGTTGTGGTAGCTGATGACAGGATCAGGAGAGAATCACCATTGGACTGTAAACCATTATATTCTGAGTTCTTATCTCACTCAGGTTGGGCTTGACATTCATCTATTCTACAGTGGAGGTAGGAACACAGGTAAGTGTTAATTAGTGGAAGTAGGACCTCAGGTAGCTGAGCAGGTAGGACCACAGGTAGTAGTGTCAATTAGTGGAGGTAGGACCACAGGTAACAGTCAATTAATGAAGGTAAGACCACAGGTAACAGTAGAGGTAGGACCGCAGGTAACAGTGGAGGTAGGACCGCAGGTAACAGTGTCAATTAGTGGAGGTAAGACAACAGGTAACAGTCAATTAGTGGAGGTAGGGCCGCAGGTAACAGTGGAGGTAGGGCCGCAGGTAACAGTGGAGGTAGGGCCGCAGGTAACAGTGGAGGTAGGACCACAGGTAACAGTGGAGGTAGGGCCGCAGGTAACAGTGGAGGTAGGACCGCAGGTAACAGTGGAGGTAGGACCGCAGGTAACAGTGGAGGTAGGGCCGCAGGTAACAGTGGAGGTAGGACCGCAGGTAACAGTGGAGGTAGGACCGCAGGTAACAGTGGAGGTAGGACCGCAGGTAACAGTGGAGGTAGGACCGCAGGTAACAGTAGAGGTAGGACCGCAGGTAACAGTGGAGGTAGGACCGCAGGTAACAGTAGAGGTAGGGCCGCAGGTAACAGTAGAGGTAGGGTCGCAGGTAACAGTGTCAATTAGTGGAGGTAAGACAACAGGTAACAGTCAATTAATGAAGGTAAGACCACAGGTAACAGTAGAGGTAGGACTGCAGGTAACAGTGGAGGTAGGACCGCAGGTAACAGTGGAGGTAGGGCCGCAGGTAACAGTGGAGGTAGGGCCGCAGGTAACAGTGTCAATTAGTGGAGGTAAGACAACAGGTAACAGTCAATTAGTGGAGGTAAGACCACAGGTAACAGTAAAGGTAAGACTACAGGTAACAGTGTCAATTAGTGGAGGTAAGACCACAGGTAACTGTCAATTAGTGGAGGTAGGACCACAGGTAGTAGTGTCAATTAATGGAGGTAGGACCACAGGTAACAGTCAATTAGTGGAGGTAGGGCTACAGATAACAGTGTCAATTAGTAGAGGTAGGACCACAATAATAATCAAAATGTCTTACTTCTTTAGGGTTTGGCACTCCAGGATCACTGAGAGCTAACTTGAGTAGTTTGCTAGCATAGCTTATGTATTTATCTAAATCTTCTTTCTTGTCACCCATCAAACAGTTCTGTAAACCAGTCATGTTTGGTACAAAATCTTCAGCTGGAGAAGAAAAATAAAATAAAATATAAATAAAATACAAATAGACAAACAAAGTAAAAGTAAAAACAAATGAAATTAATAAAAAGATTAGCGAGAGTTGTAGTTTACTTGAAGTATTGTGGAGTATGGAAACTGGTTGTGTTTAAGAAGCCACTACAATGAATGATGAGGTTGTGAATACTCAGGTAACAGATTTAGGTGAAGAAATGGAGAGATGAGGTTGAGTGAAGGGGAAGAGATAATTTATTGGTCCCTATATTTTGGATGTACCATCCATTATCAAAGAGGTCTGAAGGAAAGATTGCTTATTGAGATGCAAATTACATAAGAGCATGTTACTATAATCGGAGAAGGTGTGTAGTCTAGTGGTTAGGATGTTGGACTAATGATCAGTAGCAGTAGTGGTAGCAATAGTAGTAGTCATAGTAGCAGTAATGAAACAAAACTCCCCAATCTACAAGCAGTAATAAGTGAAATGAGGTTTACTTACGTATCGATAAGGCCTTGGCAAAATTATGCATGAATTCTAGAACCATCAAAGCATCGGCAAAGGCTTTCCCTGCTAAGCAGACACCTTCTATCCGAGGCAGTTGAGGTAATTCCTAACAAAGAAAACAAAGAATTAATTTAATTAAAAAACAAAAGATTAAAATAATAAGGGTTTCTGATTTAGGCATAAGGCAAAGAGAAGTTGATTAAATCAACCCAATGCATTACTGGTACTTTACCTAACTAATAATTGTTTCTACTTTTGGCACAAGGCCAGCAAGTACCCAGTGCATTACTGGTACTTTATTTTATCGACCCCGTAAGGATGAAAGGCAAAGTTAACCTCGGTGGGATTTGAACTCAGACCGTAAAGGGACGTAACTATGCTGGAAAGCATGGCGTCCGACTCTCTACCAATACTGCCAATCCACCAATGGTTTCTGATTTAGGCACAAGGCCAACAACTTTGGGTGAAAGGGAAAGTTAATTAAATTGAGCCCAGTGTGTTACTGGTACTTTACCTAACACCAACACTAGGGTGGTTTTTATGTCTTCAAAGAGCTGAAGAGTCCTACAGACCCTTTATTTGGTAGGTTTTGTACAGCTGGAAGACTTTCCTCTACAGTTAACCCTTTCATGACTACATTTCTAATGAAATACACTCGATTAATTAATGAAGAATTTTTAGGATTTACTAAAATTACTAATAATTTCATTACTAAGATAGTAACTTAATGTAAGGTTCTTACATAAAATTATGTCGGAAGATTTTAATCTAAATTGGAAAGCATTAAAATGGGTGACTTTATTTCATAGAACCAGAGATAGTATTGACCAGGTTGGTAACTGAAGGATTAACATAATCTAACATTGTTGGTTGACATTCCCTCAAGAACAAAGAACAAACCCTGATATCTTTGATCTAGAGACCCTTGGTTTAGTAAATTTTCTACAGGGGATGCCCTTCCTCTACAGTTAAAATAATCTAACACTTTTGGTTGATATTTTCACAAGAACAAAGAACAAACCTTGATATCTTTGATCTCCATGTCTTCAATAGGTTTTTTCAACTCAGCCGCAATTTGAAGTTCAACTCTTCTCTGATTCTGAAAAAAACAAACAGAAGAAAGAAAAAAAAAGTCTCACTCAAATGAAGATTTTATCGATGGCACAAAAATTCTTGGTTCAGTTCCACCATTAAGAACTATACACACCAATTTCCGCTCTCTTTCTATCAATTTTTCTTTCTGTTTTTCTTCTTTTAATCGCTCCCTTTCCTAGAAATGATAAAAAAAAGAGAAAAGAAAAAAGGGGGCCAAATTAAAAATGAAGACCTATTGTGGCAGCATTTCATGAGAAACTTTAACCTTATCTTAATAAAGAAACAGTTGAAATGACCCCCACTGAAGGAGAAATATAGAGAAAGTTGGTAGGTTTACTGTGATTGCTGTTCATTGGCCAACTTCTACATCACATTCTCACTCTCCTTCAAGGGATACATTAAAACTATTCTTATATACAGGGTGTCCTCAAAAAAATGCATAACACTTTCATTAGAATGCTGTTGATGTGTGTATACATTTTTGGGGGACACCCTGTATTTTTGGAGAAAGCCTTATTGTTGGTGAAGTCAGGTTGAGTTTTTGTTTAAATCATTCGGATGTTAAAAAATGAAAGGAGCCGACCATCAGATGAGACGAAAGAAACAATGTTTTCATTGCTCCTTCCATTGATGATACAATCTGTCGGTCGTAACTTTTTCCAGGCAGGGGAAGGAGGAGGAGGAGGTAGGATATGAACTCAGAACACATCGTGCCATGATCAGATACCACAAAGTACCCCCCCGCCCTGCCATTGGACTCTTTCACAATACCCCCAGTCTCCTCCATTCCTGGACTGGTGTTTTATATATTGACCCTGGAAGGATTGAAAAGGTAAAAAGTTGACCTCGGCAGGATTTGAACTCAGAAAGCAGAGAGCTGGAACAAACATGGAGATATTTTTTTAATCCAATGCCCAAACAACTCTGCCAATTCACAACCCCCCTCGCCAACCCATAACCCCCCCCCTCCTCCTCGGTCACTGCAAGTTTTGTTTGTGGTCAAAATAATCTAAAATAGTTATCCTTACTTCTTGTCGTCGCCGGGCTTCTAAAGATTTCACCAACAACATGTGCTGACGGCGCCGCTCCCGTTCCTGAAATTAAAACATTCGACTCATTTGTGTCAACTCTTCAAAAAAGTTTGGTAAAAACAAAACAAACAAAAAAGCTTATTCTTTTTTTTGTTTCAGTCTTTAGATTGAGGCCATGATGGGGCACTGCCTTCAAAGGATTTTAGCCAGGTACGTATTTTATTGATCTTGCAAGGGGCAAAAGGCATAAATGAGCATAACGCTGGTGGTGCTAAGTAACTCAGGGGTAAGGTAATGGTGGATTGGGTCCCTAATCCAAGCAGATCACAGCAGGATTTGAACTCAGCTTATAAAGAGGCAAAACAAATTTTAAAATACATTCCCACCAATCCACCGGGACCGAGACTGGTGTTTTTTTTACTGTTTGAACTGAGAGGGCACAAGTAGCTGGATTAACTACCACAAGGCATCTCATTTGACACTCCATCAATTCTATTAATCCACTGTTCAGGACTGATGCTTTATTTTACTGACCTCGAAGGGATGAAAGGTTGATCTTGGCAGGAGTTGAACTGACGGCTCAGAGAGCCAACACAAATACTGCCAAGTATTATTTTATCAACTCCAGAAAGATGAAAGGTAAAGTTGACCTCAGCTGGGGTTTGACCTCAGAACATAAAGAGCTAGAACTAAGTTGACCTCAGAACATAAAGAGCAGGAAGAAATACTGTAAAGTATTATTCTGACACTCTGTATCAATTTGCCAACTCTTAAGGAAAGTGGGCAGTACTGATGTGACTATATAAGATGAACAGATGTCAACCTGCTTGGTTAAATGGTGACCAGTTGAGGGCAAAAACAATTTCTGGCCAGTGCCAGACCAAAGAACACATGGGGAGTGAGGGAGGGAGTGTTGGGTGTCAGGTAAGAGAATATTGAGGCCCTCAGCACAGAGACATGAGATCAAAAAAAGTGCAGTGTTATGCTCTATAATGCAGACCTGTACAACCCATGTCAATATTGAAGTTTTCATCCCACCACAAAAACAACAAGAAAACAAACAAACTTTACCATATTTCTAATAAAACACTCGACCTATAATTTTCAGTTAATTTTGAAAATAATGAAGAATCTGAATAGATATAGTAAAATAATTGTTTCTACTTTTGGCACAAGGCCAGCAATTACCCAGTACATTACTGGTACTTTATTTTATCGACCCCGTAAGGATGAAAGGCAAAGTTAACCTCGGCGGGATTTGAAGTAAAATAATGTTTTCTATTAAGATGGTGTTTGGAACATAACTTAACAAAACAAAGTTTTTATATATAAAATTATGATGGAAGGTTTTTTTAGGGCAATATAAACATTTAAAGATAAACAATTCTGTATCACAGAAACTGGAGTAGTTTGAAGGGGCTTGATATCAAAAGCGTTAAAACAATTTTTAAATATAGTGAAGAAAATTCCTTTATACACATATACTCTCAGGTCGTCAATATATATATATGTATGTGTGTGTGTATATATATATTGGGAATAAAGACATAACAAATCATCCTTTTTATTATTATTATTACACACATATATATATGTGTGTAACATCAGTGTTTAACGTCCATTTATATGTGTGTGTGTGTGTGTGTGTGTGTGTGTGCAAATCTGGCTGATCAGTGGATCTGCTAATATGCAGATCT
>OZ024748.1:3280934-3283434 GCA_964016885.1 Eledone cirrhosa
TGAAACATACATGTAGCTACTGCAGTTACTATTTGAGAGTTTCCCGGTAATTATTAGTGTTACGTTAGTGTAGGGATTAGGAAAACACAAACATTGCTACATGGTATGAGTAGATTAATGTAGAGTTAATAAGGAGCTACAACCAGGCCATGCCAAGCAAAAGAAGAAATATATATATACATATGTATATATATATATGAATGAGTCGGGACCCCAACAGCTGAGCTCTTGCTGTTTCAGAACTAGCTGTTGAAATGGCAAGAGCTCAGTCATCAGGGCCTTAATGCTTTTATATAACCATACTCTACCACCCCAAGTATCGAGTACTCTTGTGAGTAATAGTCTAACAGGTTTTTACTGCATCTATTTTGATTTATATATATATATATATATACATTCATGCACACACACACACATATATATTTTGCTCAAGGAGACAATGTGTCTAGGAATCGAAACCACAACCTTGTGACTGTAAGCCCAACACCCTAACCACTAGGCCAAGTGCTACTAAAACTTTTTATATCATAAATCAAATTTGATTTTAAAAAATAATAAAAATGTAACAAAATTCATATTGAAAACCTCTTAACATTTATACAGCTTAACCATGAGACACCAAAAGTAAAGTTTTTAAAACATTAACTGGAAACAGAAAAAATTAAAAAAATAAACTAACAAATAATTATGAAATTAAAGTAATTTGACATTTTATTTAAATTGTTCAAAATAAACAAGTGAGACCTGCCAAGCTCATGGTCTACCCCTGGGTGTCAGAACCAGCACAGTCTCCAAGTGAGACCAGCCAAGCTCATGGATGTTATCCATCTTTATAAAACAATTATATGACCAGTTCTAATCTACAGATCAGAAAGATAGACTTTAACTCTTTAGCATTTAAACTGGCCATATCCAGCCAGAGTTCTCTCACCTCCTTCTGTTCAAACTGGCTGTATCTGGCTGCTCATACTGATGTTAAGGTATTGTACTTAAAATAAATAACACCAAAATCTCATAGATTCAATATTATGGCTTAGTGGTTAGAGCATTAGCCTTGCAATCGAAAGGTTGTGAGTTCAATTCTCAGACCGGGTGATGTGTTGTTTCCTTGAGCAAGACACTTTATTTCACATTGTTCCAGTTTACTCAGCTGTAGAAATGAGATGATAGGACTGGGGTCCCTATCATTCCACTGCAAAGTGGTCGTGGAGGTGCCACGGCAAAAAAGCACCCAGCACTCACTGTAAATGAGGTTGGTGTTAGGAAGGTCATCCAGCTGTAGAAATCAAGCCAGAATCAGTTCCCGTCCCACCCTTGCAAGCAGGGAAAAGCGGACGTAATATGATGATGATGATGATGATGATGATGATGATGAAGTATGTAAGGTAAAGCTTTTACCGTGAAAATATAATAGTAAATATAGAGTATTGTAAATGTTAAAGGGTTAAGAACAAAGGAGGAAAACATGTTGGAAGCTACAGCAATGAGAATGTTTCAGAGAATAAAAGGAGTTTCTTTGTTGGATCATACTAGATGTGAAGATATCATAAAAAAAATTGATGTAGACCCTACAATGGAGAGGATTTTAGTGGCATGATTAAGGTGTATTGGGTACATAATCAGGGTGAGTGAAAACAACCCTGTCAAGCGAGCATGGAAAATGGAGATAAGGGTTAGAAGACCTGTTGGAAGGCCCCAGAAAACAAGAAAGGGATTGACACAGGAGGAGGCTTTGTAAAGGGATAACTGGAATGAAGGTATCAAGGCCACTGCCTAGGAACATGTATATCAGGCTGGGTTTATAAAACAATATTCCAACTCATTTTACAATTTTTTTTAGATTTTTACTGTAAAGTCAGGGAGGAAACGGCAGTAACCCTGACCCTTCTTAGGGTTTCTGGGACTAGTGAGAATATGGTGGGGGGGGGGGGGGGGGCGTATCCCCAAACTGGACATATGGTGAAACCTTGTAATAAAATGGAATCCAAGGTATGGTCAGATGGTATGACCCATTGAAACCACTCGAGGGTCAAGTGGCAGTGTAAATTCAAAGCTACAGATTAAGTCAACCACACGGACAAGCCAGAGCAATTACCACAAGGCACCTCATCAGATACTCTAACAATTCCACCAATAGTGGTGTAATATTGCTTACTCTATGGTGGTGGTGGTGTAATGTAGCCTACTCTATGGTGGTGGTGGTGTAATGTAGCCTACTCTATGGTGGTGGTGGTGGTGTAATGTAGCCTACTCTATGGTGGTGGTGGTGGTGTAATGTAGCCTACTCTATGGTGGTGGTGGTGTAATGTAGCCTACTCTATGGTGGTGGTGGTGGTGTAATGTAGCCTACTCTATGGTGGTGGTGGTGGTGTAATGTAGCCTACTCTATGGTGGTGGTGGTGGTGTAATGTAGCCTACTCTATGGTGGTGGTGGTGTAATGTAGCCTACTCTATGGTGGTGGTGGTGGTGTAATGTAGCCTACTCTATGGTGGTGGTGGT
>OZ024748.1:3285934-3308434 GCA_964016885.1 Eledone cirrhosa
CTTACACTCCCTCCCCTTCTCTCTCAGTTTGGATCAACACCCACCAGCCCCCACCCCTGTTAATTGCTGCTACTCCAACTGTGTAAGGTTTGTGCTGCTAATTTTATACAGCAAAAAATGTATCACATTATACATATAACATACATGCATATGACACACACACATATTTATATATATATATATATATACACACAGACACACGCACCAACCACTGGATACCACATCTAAGATGGATGACTTGCAAAACATTGAGTGCTTTGATTAATTTGTTACATCATGGTTTACCAACCAGAACTACTAGTTCTGCTCATTGGTAAACAAACTAACTTAAATGGTATGTGTATCTCACAGCTAGTAGACCAAACATTGAGTGCTTTGATTAATTTGTTACATCATGGTTTACCAACCAGAACTACTAGTTCTGCTCATTGGTAAACAAACTAGCTTAAATGGTATTTGTATCTCACAGCTAGTAGACCAAGCTCAAAATTCCTGTACTACAAATACAAGCAGCTCAATCTCAAAGCTAAGAACACCAAGCTCAATGTCATAGTCAATACACCAAGCTCAAATTCCTGTACCCCAAATACAAGCAGTGTACTGTGGTTGAGTGTGTGTGTGTGTGTGTGTTCAGTTTAAGGTGAAACAACTTCCACAGAAATCTCTACTATGTTTAGTAACTGTTTAATATATCTGTACTATGTAGAAATATCTAATGATATCCAGGCTCAAATGTTAATATATTCTGTAATATGTAGCAATATCTAATGATATCCAGGCTCAAATGTTAATATATCTGTAGTATGTAGCAATATCTAATGATATCCAAGCTCAAATGTTAATATATCTGTAGTATGTAGCAATATCTAATGATATCCAAGCTCAAATGTTAATATATTCTGTACTATGTAGCAATATCTAATGATATCCAAGCTCAAATGTTAATATATTCTGTACTATGTAGGAATATCTAATGATATCCAGGCTCAAATGTTAATATATTCTGTACTATGTAGCAATATCTAATGATATCCAGCCTCAAATGTTAATATATCTGTAGTATGTAGAAATATCTAATGATATCCAGTCTCAAATGTTAATATATCTGTAGTATGTAGCAATATCTAATGATATCCAGGCTCAAATGTTAATATAACTGTAGTATGTAGCAATATCTAATGATATCCAGGCTCATATATTAATATATCTGTAGTATGTAGCAATATCTAATGATATCCAGGCTCATATATTAATATATCTGTAGTATGTAGCAATATCTAATGATATCCAGGCTCAAATGTTAATATATCTGTAGTATGTAGCAATATCTAATGATATCCAGGCTCATATATTAATATATCTGTAGTATGTAGCAATATCTAATGATATCTAGGCTCATATATTAATATATCTGTAGTATGTAGCAATATCTAATGATATCCAGGCTCATATATTAATATATCTGTATTATGTAACAATATTTAATGATATCCAGGCTCATATATTAATATATCTGTAGTATGTAGCAATATCTAATGATATCTAGGCTCATATATTAATATATCTGTAGTATGTAGCAATATCTAATGATATCCAGGCTCATATATTAATATATCTGTATTATGTAACAATATTTAATGATATCCAGACTCATATATTAATATATCTGTATTATGTAACAATATTTAATGATATCCAAGCTCCTATTTCATTACATTTTTCTCCTTTTTAACCATCTTAATCCTACAAATGTAATAAAGAAAAAATGATCCCAACTTTCATCTCAAACGTACATTCTATTAGTATTATCTTTATTATTACTATTTTCATTTCAACAAAGATACATCTGATGATGATGAGGTCACAAACACAGACAGGAGAGGAAATATAGAAGAAAAAAAAATGAAAACAAATGAAAAGAAAAAAACCCCGCACAGACACAAAAATATGGACCACAATAAAAACAAAACAAAAACAATAAAAAGCAAGAACAAAAGTCTTTCAAAAACCATAGCAGCAATTAAAAAATAATATATGTATACACACACATTATATACATATATATATATATATATATATATATATATATATGCATATATATATGTATATGTATATATGTATATATATATGCATATATATATATGTATATGTATATATGTATATATATATGTATATATGTATATATATATGTATATGTATATATGTATATATATATGCATATATGTATATATATATGCATATATATATGTATATATGCATATATATATGTATATATCCATATATATATGTATATATGTATATATATGCATATATATATGTATATATATATTAATAAAAGGAATTCCAAATTTGTCTGATTTACTCGTTTCATTTACAATCCTTTAAAATTTATAATGGTATTAGAATGAAATAGTATGGTAGAATATTAAATGTTAAGTGTTAATTGAACAAGTACTTTCATGCTTTCGCAATCTTCAGGTTCATATTGTGTGGTGACAGTCAAGTTTGCAATTTTCAACAGTTGAAAATTGCAAACTTGACTGCCACCACACAATATGAACCTGAAGATTGCGAAAGCATGAAAGTACTTGTTCAATTAACACTTAACATTTAATATTCTACCATACTATTTCATTCTAATACCATTATAAATTTTAAAGGATTGTAAATGAAACGAGTAAATCAGACAAATTTGGAATTCCTTTTATTAATATATATATACATATATATATGCATATATATACATATATACATATATATATGGATATATACATATATATATGCATATATACATATATATATATGCATATATACATATATATATATGCATATATATATACATATATACATATACATATATATATACATATATACATATATACATATATACATATACATATATATATGCATATATATATACATATATACATATACATATATATATGCATATATATATACATATATACATATACATATATATATATATATATATACATATATATATATGCATATATACATATATATATACATATATATATATATATATACATATATATATATATATATACATATATATATATATATATACATATATATATATATATACACATATATATATATATATATATATACACATATATATATACACACACATATATATATATATATATATACACATATATATATATATACACACACACATATATATATATATATATATACACACATATATATATATATACACACACATATATATATATATATATATACACACATATATATATATATACACACATATATATATATATACACACACATATATATTTATATATATATATATATATATATATACACACACACATATATATATATATATATATATATATATATATATATATATATAAGGGGTGTGGGAGAAAGAAAATATAAAGAAACCAAGTTAGAATCCAGGTTAGCAAAGGCTAATAATAATAATAATAATAAAATTAATAATAATAATAAAAATATAAAATAATGATAATAGCAAGCAAATCTCTACATATAAAAACTACACAGCCTGTAGACTACAATAATTGAGATATAAAATAAAATTTAAGTACTTTGATAAGTATCTATCAAAATACCAAATTTCAAATACATTCGCATATTTTTTTTGTTTTGTTTTGTTTTAAATATTCATGCATCGACTTACTCGTTCCAGGTGATACCAAAACAGATTGGACTGGAAGGGTAAGAGGTTGATAACATTATTAACAGCAGTTTTAGAGAAATATTTTATAATTAACAGAAAAACAAACAAACTAGAGATACAAAGAGTAAAAGCTGAAGTGTATATATATATATATATATATATATAAATAATTGTTTCTACTTTTGGGCACAAGGCCAGCAATTATCCCAGTGTATTACTGGTACTTTATTTTATCGACCTCGTAAGGATGAAAGGCAAAGTTAACCTTGGCAGGATTTGAACTCAGACCATAAAGGACCGTAACTCTATGCTGCAAAGCATGGCGTCCGACCCTTTACCGATACTGCCAATAATATCTTCTCTTCAAACATAACATATTTAACTCTTAACATCCTACAATAATTTAGGAAAAAAATATCTTAAAAAACAAGTTTGTTAATTCAAAGATAACAATATGAGAATCGTATTTATCAGTAAATAAAAATAATATAATTAATATTTGATTCGTTTGCAAGCAAACGGCCTCAAAACACCACATGTGTGTTTGAGATGATGACTATCATCATTTTTGTTCCAGCGGTAGCAGAGAGGAAATAGTTGACAATTGTTTCGAGAGATACATAGCCTTGATAAAGGGCAATAACTCCAAAACAGTTGTCAACTATTTTCTCTCTGCTACCACTGGAACAAAAGGATTGACGTCAGACAATGGAAAAACACACACATGGTGTTATGAGGCTGTCTGCTTGCAAACGAACCAAATTTTAATGATATCGTTATAATATTATTATTATTTCCTCACAAATACATTTAGGTATCCACCATGTTAGAGCGAAAACAAATTTTGTTTTTAATATGAGAATTGTACCATAAACAAGAAAAGAGAAGGGGAAAATGGATATTTCAAAAATGGCTGATACATTGTGGAACTCTGAAAGTTATGGAGCTAAACCAGCACAAGACAAGGTAAATAATTTTTTTATTTGTATTTAAAAAGAAAATGACAATACTTTGAGGTGTCTAAAAGAGCTTCACCCTTCCATTACCATATTTCTAATGAAAGACACTGTCTATGACATTAACCCTTCCATTACCATATTTCTAATGAAAGACACTGTCTATGACATTAACCCTTCCATCACCTATTTCTACGGAAAGACACTGTCTATGACATTAACCCTTCCATCACCTATTTCTACGGAAAGACACTGTCTATGTCTTTAACCCTTTCGTTATCATATTTTTAATAATAACAATTTCTATTATAGGCACAAGGCCAGCAATATTGGGGAAGGGGAAAGTCGATTAAATCGACCCCAGTACATGACTGGTACTTTATTTTATCGACCCCGTAAGGATGAAAGGCAAAGTTAACCTCGGCAGGATTTGAACTCAGACCATAAAGGGCCGTAACTCTATGCTGCAAAGCATGGTGTCCAACCCTCTACCGATACTGCCAATCCATTGCCCTTTTTAATAATAATAATTGTTTCTACTTTTGGCACAAGACCAGCAATTACCCAGTGTATTACTGGTACTTTATCGACCCCGTAAGGATGAAAGGCAAAGTTAACCTCGGCGGGATTTGAACTCAGAATGATAAGGGCCGTAACTCTATGCTGCAAAGCATGGCGTCCGACCCTCTACTGATACTGCCAATTATATAGACACAAGGCCAGCAATTTTGGGGGGGGGAGTCAATCAAATCGACCCCAGTGTGTTACTGGTACTTTATTTCATCGAACCCTGTAAGAATGAAAGGCAAAGCTAACCTCGGCGGGATTTGAAATCAGAACGTAAAGGGCCATAACTCTATGCTGCAAAGAATATTGTCCAACACTCTAACGATAAGGATGATGATGATGATAATGATGCTGATTGATAATGGTGATGGTGATGATGATGGTACCAATGGTGATGATGATGAGGATGGTGATGGAGAGGATGGTTGATGATGATGATGGTGACAACGATGATGATGATAATACAGTGAACTGATTTACCTCCAAGACTTGCTGAGCCCGAATTTCTCGTTCCATTCTCAGTTGTTCCTGACGTTTTAGCTTTTCCTGTTGTTTAACCTGTTTTTCTTGTTCTTTCATTTGTTTCCGTTCAATGGCTGCACAATACAACAACAACAACATCAACAACAATACATTAAATATCAGAGAGACAGAGAAAGAGAGAGGGCATCGGTGGAGGTGGAGACACAGGGAGAGAAAGAGAGAAGAATAATGAATAATTAGAAATATGTTAGATACTGAAGCTTTGACGGCAACAAATCCCCACCGGTCCACCACCCACCACCCCAGCCACACCTGCCCCACCCACCCATCAATGCTACCTACAAGCATCAATCCATATTTTGAGAAGATATTTCTACACAGGAGACAGTTCAATTCAATACATATTGAAATAGGCCACAACATAACCAGCGGACATTACACCACTCCTCGCTTATATAAGAGAGCAACAGAGATTTAAAAACAAAAACAAACACAATAAAAAAAATAAATAAGCAACTAAACAACAGCAGATAATTCCAACCAAATTATTGATTTTAATACAAAGAAATGCCCCAATATTGAAAGAGTCATCCAGATTATTCCAAGTCAAAGGTTGTGGTGTTACTAAGTGCTTTTAATCATTTACTAATTTCAGTCATTAGATTGTGCCCGTGATGGGGCACCAACTTGATTTTACTTATTTGATCAATCTCTTTTTGTCGAATTACTAAGTTATAAGACATGAACACAAACATACACACACATTCAAATATACATACATATATAGAACCTGAAAAATGCTGTGACTTTTACTTAGGCGTGAGGAAAGGCAATCAGCCGTAGAAAGCAGGCCCAAATCAGTTCTGTATGAGCAAAACACAATCTCCAACCTGGCTGTCGCACAACGGGACAACTTGTCTAACCCATACTACTGTGGAAAATGGATCTTAAAAGATGATGATGATGATATATATATATATATTGTTTATACTCATTTAATTTTATTACACACACACAAATATATATATTCAATCCAGGGCCTTTCACTCCTACCGGAGGAAGCCCTGATTGACCTCTATTACCAAATTCTACTCACAAGGCATTGGTCAACTGACAGACAGTAAGAAGACACTTGGCAAGAAACATCAAGTTGTGAAGCGAATTCTTCAACAAGACAGCTGAACACTCTAACAACTAAGCTGCGCTCTTTTACATAATAGAAAGTAAAGCAATATTAAATCAATTTCATTGTTGTGTTCACTATTCTATCTTCTTCTTTTCAATAATCATCATCATCGTTTTTACATCCATTTCCCATGCTAAAAACAATGATGATGATGATGATATGCAGTGAAATAAGGCTACAAGAGTTAGTTAAAGCTTGACTACAGTTTCATCTACATTTCCAAGGGGTTAAATACAAAACAAAATAGCTTCAGTATTCATTAATGTAATTATAATTGTTTGGGGAAAGCCATGTAAAAGCGATGTAAATTGAGAGATCCAAGAGTGAAAACTGAGGCAGAGTAAAGAAAGGAAACCCAAACCAAACAATAGTTTACACATTTGCCTTATATTTCATGATATTTTGAGGTTAGGAACTCCTTTTCAAAAGAAAGGAAATGAAATGTGGTGCTGACAACCATTATACATTGTACTTGGCTTTCCCCAAACAACCATAACCATCACAACACTTCATATAAACTATACCGGTTTCTCCCATATATGTATTTTAGTATTCATTTTTATTACAGTTTCTGATTTAGGAACAAGGCCAACAATTTTTTGGGGGGAGTGGAAAGTCGATTAGATCGACCCTGTGCGTGACTGGTACTTTATTTTATTGACCCCGTAAGGGTGAAAGGCAAAGTTAACCTCAGTGGGAGTTGAACTCAGAATTTAAAGGGCTGAAACTATATGGCACTCAGCATGTTGTCCGATACTCTACCGATACATCCAATCCATCGCCCATTTTTAGAATGATTTCAACAAGATATTAATTAGAGTGATTATTAGGAAAAGATATCAAATTTCTGTATTTCTGTAAATAATATTAAAAGCAGAACAAAAAAAGCTGTCTAAAACAGAATTTCAAAACCACTCAAATTATTATTTTTTTTAATTTTCATTTATTTATTATTATTATTGGTTTTTATTCACAAATAACCATGCACAAAAATCCCCAAAACACAGTCTTAGGCTGAAATATGGCTAGTAGAAGCATTAGTAGATTTCTAATGAACAAAACAACAAGTACCGGATTTACATGTGAGCTAAGCAGGTCACAACAAGGGACTCAAAGTACAAAGGGGCACTATCCTGTTTTTAATATATTCTAAAATATAGATATAAAATAACATTTTTGTCAAAATTTGGAATATTTTGATTAAATACATTTCTTTTATTGGGCGTGGGGTATCATTTCTGTTTTAGTGGTTGGCAAGGATGGATTCATGCTGGAATCTCAGCACTGTTCTATGTGTAGGCCTATATTCATGTACTTTAAATAATCATTAAGTTACTTGCAAGCAGGGGCTGAGAGTGGAAGATGGAGAGGGCACAAATATTCTCTAGCACAGGGCCCCCATTTATTTAAACCCCTAAAATTCTGAAATGACTTAGCAAAAAGCTATCTTTTAAAAAATGGGTTTGATAATCCAAATGTTTATAGTATCTTTATTAGTGGGCAGAACATTGTAAGAGGTTTCTGTAAGTTAGAGACTTAAATTTTTAACATGACTCAAGTATATCTTGCTAATGTGGTTTCATGTGGTACAGAACATAAAGAGTTAATTCTGCCCAGGACACAACTGAAATCAGCAAACAAACTATTTCTACAGATTCAATTAATCCTTTAGTATTTACACTACTCTATATATTTACTATTATATTTTGAACAAAAAGAGGTGAGAGAATTCTGGCAGGATAAGAAAAGTTTAAGAAAAGATTTGTCTCTTCTCTTCACCTCCAGTACTAATGATTTCAAGTAATTACTGGGACAGAAAGATGTAATTCTTTAATTAAACTTTTATTTTTCACTAAATACAATAGTTAGAAAGAGAGAAAGAGCTTAATCTGCTCTCACACACATATGTACACATACACACACATGTATATAAATATATATACTCACACACACCAGGTCCCTGCAATTTCCATCCATTAAATTTCATACAAAAGACATTGGTGAATGGAAGGCTATAGTAGAAGACTTTCGCTCAAGGTATCACGTGGTGGGACTGAACATGAAACCATGAGGTTGTAAAGCTAACTCTTTAACCACACAGCCATACCTGCACCTATACACTTTATATTTCACCTTAACTTTACAAATTTAGAACAATTAATAATAAACAAAGACAACCTCCAGGACTTTATCTAAGACTTTCTATAGATTATTTTTACCCTTTTCTTACAATATATATAATTAACTAAAATGTGTCCTAATTATTAAAAATAAAGAAAAAATTTTGAGAGGTTTAATGAAATTACTAATTTTCAACTTCCATTACCATATTTCTGATCAAATATGGTATATACCTATAATTTTTAACCGTTTACCATTTACACTTCCCTATATTTACTATTGTATTCTTGTGGTAAAGGCTTTATCTCAGTTAATTATCGCACATAATCTCGAATCTGAGATTTTGATGTTATTTATTTTGAGAACAATACCTTAACATTGGTATGAGCTGCCACTTACAGCCGGTTTGAACATGCTAACAGGTTAAATAGTCGAGTATTTGGAGGGATTTAGTAATATAACTAATTTTTGTATTATTATTAAGTTAATGTTTGGAACATAACTTAACAAAGGTTCTTACATAAAAGGAAGGTTTTCTTTATATAAATATAAAAAGCTTTAGTATAAACAGTTATGTATCATAGAATCAGAATATGTTTCAGGCAGTTTAATACATAACTTAGTAAAGGTTCTTACGTAAAATTCAGATCAAAAGTTTTCAGATAACTTTAACCCTTTTGCTACCTTACTTCTAATGAAAGGTGCTGCCTATGTCATTAACCCTTTTGCTACCTTACTTCTAATGAAAGGTGCTGCCTATGTCATTAACCCTTTTGCTACCTTACTTCTAATGAAAGGTGCTGCCTATGTCATTAACCCTTTTGCTACCTTACTTCTAATGAAAGGTGCTGCCTATGTCATTAACCCTTTTGGTACCTTACTTCTAATGAAAGGTGCTGCCTATGTCATTAACCCTTTTGCTACCTTACTTCTAATGAAAGACACTGTCTATGATTTTCAAATAATTTTGAAAATAATTCAGAATTTGAAAGGATTTAGTAATATAATTAACTTTCACATCATTAAGATGGTGTTTGGAACATAACTTAACAATTTATTACATAAAATTCAGATGAAATGTTTTTAGATGAATATATTAAAACAAACAGTTTTGTATTGTAAAAACAGGGACTTTGGTATCAAAAGGGGCCAACAGTTAGTAAAAGCAAGATTACTGTCTACAGCGACTTTAGAGGGAGCTAGTGGTATAAGGAGATCTCTCTGTCTTTAAGATGGTGTTTAGTGTTTCAAGAAATAGGGTCATTTCTGAACTCTGTCTCATCCTTAGACACACACACAGACACACTGCTCTACATAGCGGTTACATTTGTTTACAGCCAGCAGAACAAACACAGACAAGGCATCAAGGCAAGCAAACAAGAATGAAGGCAACACAAAGAAGAAGAAGAAGAAGAAGAAGAAGAAGAAGAAGAAGAAGAAGAAGAAGAAGGTAGAGGAGGGGGGGAGGAGGAAAGAAAGAAAATATGGATGGGAATGAGGATAAGACAAGAAATAAAAGACGAAGACAAAAGAAGACAAAAGAAGAAGAAGAAGACAAAAGAAGAAGAAGAAGACAAAAGAAGAAGAAGAAAGAAGACTATTCAACAAATGAAGACCAAAGCAAATACATATAAATGGTTAAACTAACCTATATGTTGTTCCCAGCGTACCTGTTTGTACGCGTTTTCTACAAATAAGACAACAGTAAGAAAAACAGTCAAGATGGAGGCCGGTAATAAGGAATAATTGGCAGAGTTTACAAGATGATGAAGAAACAAAGAAATAAGTAAAAAAAAATTTTTTTTTTTTTAAATGTTAAAAAGAAATTGATATTTTTTTAAATACAGAAAAAAATTTTTTTGATAAAAATTTTTAAATATAAAAAAAATCCATTGTTGACAACTTTTAAATTCAAGCTTTGAAAGTATTTTCTGAGAGTGGAATATTCCAATTGTATTTTTCTTTCCCAACCATTTTAATATAAAATCAAAATTATGTCCAATAATATTCGGTTTATTTACCGAAATAATTCCATTTACAAAACAGATAATGACATGATGATTTACAAGACACAAAACAAAAAAGGTATTATCTCTCTCTCTCTCTCTCTCTCTCTCTCTCTCTCTCTCTCTCTCTCTCTCTCTATATATATATATATATATATATATATATATACACACACATACACACACTTATTACACACACACACACATATATACATCGTAACATGAATCTGAATTGCAATTACGAACAACTGATATCTTGATATGTAGAGATAATATATCTTACTTAAAATACGTAGCAACTAAGCCTATGTTTTCGTTGGTACTCAGAGTTTTATAATGGTATTATCTGATAAATATCACATGTATCATCAATCTTCAACCTTCATCTGAAGATCGGTGCACATGAGATTAACTTGCTACAATTAATATCGGATGCTATCAGGAAACTCTGAGTATCAACAAAAATATGGTTAGTTGCCATGTATTTTAAGTTATATATATATAAGCACCTAGCCCACACCGTAAAGTGCTCGTGTTGGTGACACAACAAAATGTGCCCACCCCACACTATAAACTGGTTGTGTAGGTGTCACGACAAAAAGCACCCAGTACTCACAATAAATGAGGCTGGCATTAGGCAGGACATCCAGCTGTAGAAACCAAGCCAGAACCAGTAACCTGTGACTTGTCTCACAACAGGACAACTCATCCTGCCCATGCTAGCGTGGAAAATGGATGTTAAACGATGATGATGATGATAATGACATCTATATATCTGTGAGTGTATATATATGTAAGTGTGTACGTGTAAAACAGAAATACGAAACTGAATAGGAAGAGAGAAGACAGCAAAGAAGAAGAGGGTGGAGAAGAAAAAATATTATGGTTGTTCTTTTATAGAATTTCAATAAAGAAATTATTGAATTCCTATAAAGAAAGAAAAATAACTGAGAATTATTGAAAATAAAGTTCTTTGAAGAGAAAAATCAATAAAATTCAGCTAAAATTTACTAAAACATGAATTGAAATATCTTCAACACATAATATATGTATACATACATAAATATACACACTATACACATATATCATACTCACCACACACGCATATATATATGTATATTGTATTTTCAATATACACACACACATTACATACACACACACACACACACACACACACACATATATATATATATATTGTATTTTCCATATACACACACACATATATATATAGTATTTTCCACACACATTACATACACACACATATATATATTGTATTTTCCATACACACACACACACACATATATATATATATATAGTATTTTCCACACACATACACATCACACATATATATTTTCCAGAGGTTGGCTGATGAGAAAAATAGAAGTTTCTGCTCAATTGTCTTCAATATTTGTTTTTTTCTTTTTGTGTGCAACATTACTAATATATGGTTATCTTTCTTTCTCTTATTATATATACATGTAGGTTAACTTTGCCTTTCATCCTTACGGGGTCGATAAAATAAAGTACCAGTAATGCACTGGGTAATTGCTGGCCTTGTGCCAAAAGTAGAAACAATTATATATATATATACATAAATATAAGTATGTACACGTACATACATATATGTATACAGACGTACAGTAGTATGTATATATATATACATACATGCACACATATATATATATGTACGTATGGATTCACCGAACATTTATTATAATGTTCGGTTTGTTTGTAAACAAACATCCCGTATTAAGCCGTAGTGTCTAGCAACCATCGTTGCTCGTTTGTTCAACACTGACAAAGGAACGCTGTACTAGTTTCTTCAAGCTTATTAGCTATCATCAGCAACGTATACCTTCCTGCCAGATTGTTGAACGTATATACTTACCTTATGCATATTAACGAGCAACGATGCTTGCTAGACACTATGGCTTAATACGGGATGTTTGTTTACAAACACACCGAGCATTATAATAAATGTTCAGTAAATCCATACGTACATATATGTGTGCATGTATGTATATATATACATATTACTGTACGTCTGTATACATATATGTATGTACGTGTACATACTTATATTTAAGTATATACATATATATATACATGTATATATGCATATATATATATATATATGCAAAAAGTAAATGGAAAACAACAAACCAAACTATATATTACAATGAAGATATATATTAGTTTAATGCTTGATATAGTAGGAAAAGAGTCTGAACGTTTCAGACACTAGTCCTTCATCAGAAGATAGAATGAGAAATAAAAGAGATAGAAAAATGGAGGAGAGTGAGAAGATGAAGGAATAGGAAAAAAATGTTTCCAAGAAAAAGCATGTGTGTGTTCAGTCCGCCATTTTTGGGAGAAAGATATGTTATACATATCTTCCTAATAAAAGATTCTGGTTCATTGTATGTGAGGAAAACAGTGAGATAGATCTATTTTATCAAGGGCTAATAGTTTAGAGTTACATAACTGCTCTCAATTAGTCAATATATTGATATTATCTTCGTTCATTTCACAAATGATTGTAAAATGAACTAAATAAGCACTAAACCTGTCTTTAAGTTTTCAATGCTCAACCTATGTCTCCCTTGGTCTACCTCTACTGCAGCTTCCTTCCACTGGGATTTCCTAGAACTTCTTCACCCAGCAATCATCATCGATGCACATCAAATGTCTGTACCAAAGCAGTCTTCTCTCTGGCACACCACTTTCTCCCTCAGTTCATTATTATATATATATATCAGGATGGATTCAGTTTGAAACTGGTTAGACCATTACTCAACAGAGTACTCAATACTTGGGGTGGTAGAGTATGGTTATATTATAGAGTTGGGGTCATGATGGTTAAGCTCTTGACTCTGGAACTAGCTGTTGAAATGACAAGAGCTTAGCCGTTGGGGTCCCAACTCTTTATATATGTTAAATATTTCCGTGGAAAAGGTAGGGGAAAGAAGAGTGCTCTATGTATTGTACAGAGCTATTTAATTATGTAATAAACAACACAATATAATTATTCCATATATATATATATTATAAATGTAAGCTATCGCCGTATTTTGAAGAAATTAAAGAAATTATTTAGCCTGATAGTGGGGTTAAGAACCCTCGGAGAAATGGAAAAAGATGAGTACATGGGAGTTGAACCCACATCTTTGGTTATCCGGACCACTGTGCTACCATTTACACCAACACATCACCCGTCTCTTTCCATTCAAATTAGAAGCTATAAACTTAGCGACTGTAATGTCAAAGTCAAAATACGGCGATAGCTTATATTTATAATAATTTCAAACCCCCTGTTTCGAAAATAGTCTTACTTAATATATATATATATCACCGAATTAGCAGCGGAGGTGGGTGTTCGGAAAGTACAATAACTAGGGTAAGAACGGGATGGAAGAAGTTCAGAGAACTACTACCACTGCTAGCTGCAAAAGGCTTCTCCCTCAAAATGAAAGGCAGACTGTATGATGCGTCTATCCGAACAGCAATGTTACATGGTAGTGAGACCTGGGACCTGAAGGTGGAAGACTTACGTAGATTAGAGAGAAACGAAGCCTGAATGCTCCGATGGATGTGTAACAGTAATATACGCGAACGACAAAGCATAAATGAATTGAGAGAGAGACTGAGCATAAGAGGAATCAAATGCTGTGTGCAGGAGAGGCGGTTGCGT
Organism: Eledone cirrhosa; assembly: GCA_964016885.1. Lineage (NCBI taxonomy): Eukaryota > Metazoa > Mollusca > Cephalopoda > Octopoda > Eledonidae > Eledone > Eledone cirrhosa. The sequence goes on from OZ024748.1 coordinate 3,300,636, forward strand.
TGGTATGGACATGTGATGCGTATGAAGGATGACAGCTGCATAAAAAGGTGCAGAGCACTAGAAGTCTATGGAAACCGCGGAGTGGAGAGACCCAAGATGAGGTGATAAAAGCCGACCTTACCCAATTACACCTCTCAAAGGCGATGACACACAACCGTGACCTCTGGTGTCACACAGTAATACGGAGTACCCAACCTCCCATGGGTACAAGCTGAAGCATATAGACAATATGCTCCCCACACCCTCCCACTGCAAGGTGGTCGTGGAGGTGCCATGGCAAAAAAGCATCCAGCCCACACTGTAAAGTGGTCGTGTAGGCGCCACGAAGAAGCACCCAGCACTCACTGTAAATGAGGTTGGTGTTAGGAAGGGCATCCAACTGTAGAAATCAAGCCAAATCAGTTCCTGTATGAGCAAGACATGGTCAGCCGACTGGACACTGCCCACAACAGGACAACCCGTCTAACCCATGCTAGCGTGGAAGAACGGACGTAAAACGGTGATGATGATGATGATGATGATGATTAGAGCGATGGAATTGCAGTGATTCATTCTTGAAGGTCATACGTCACCCAAAAGTTTGTAAACCAAAACTATTTTTCCCATACGAAATGTTAAGAGAGAAATACAATGAGAGAGAGAGAGAGACTGTGTGAAAGACATATCACCATAGTAACTAACTATACATACCCCCCACCACAGACAGACACACAATATACACCCCCACCACCCTAGAAGACAATATAGAACCCCCATCCTGGAAGACACAATATAACCCCCCCACCCCCAAAAGACACAATATAACCCCCCACACACACACACCAAATATTTATATATTAACCAACCTTTTATTTGTTTCACCTTCTTTGCCATTTCTTTCTGTTTTTGTCTTTCCAATTTCCGTTGCATCTTCAACTCTGCTGCTTGTTGCGCTGCTTCTGCATCAAGAAAAGTGCAGCACATAAGTTAGCATACCAGTAATATACTACAACACTACAACAACATTGTACATAAGTTAGCATACCAGTAATATACTACAACACTACAACAACATTGTACATAAGTTAGCATACCAGTAATATACTACTACAACAACATTGTTCATTAGTTAAATACCAGTAATATACTACTACAACATATCGATAAACATTGTATATTGTACATATTATTGAATGTATTTACAACAGTTGTTGTTGTTGTTGTTGTTGTTGTTGTTGTTGTTAGCCCATAACATCCTGTAGTAATTTAGCAGAAGATATGTAATTAGTGTTATTAATTCAAATGTTTATAGTATCTTTACAAATGGACAGATTGTTGTTAAAATTTGCAGTATTAACTCTTAACATCTCTTCTGAGATATATTTATGATTATTTAATGAAAATATTTACCATATTTCTCTTCTTTCCGTTTTTTCTTCAGTGCTAAAGCCTCAGGGTCTAAATCTCTATGTCTCCTTCGATTGAATTGTACTTGTGTAAATCTATCAAACACTTCATGCTCGGATAACAAAACATATCCCTGAAAACATTACAAATGTGGAAAGGTTTTAAAAATAAAACTTGAAATTCAATTTGTTTTTTCTTTTTTAATTTATCTTCAAAATATACATCACCATTGCCATCATCACCACTGTTTAACCCTTTAGCATTCAAACTGGCCATATCTGGCCAGAATTCTCTCACCTTGTTCTATTCAAACTGGCTGTAACTGGCCAGAATTCTCTCACCTCATTCTGTTCAAACTGGCTGTAACTGGCCAGAATTCTCTCACCTTGTTCTATTCAAACTGGCTGTAACTGGCCAGAATTCTCTCACCTCATTCTGTTCAAACTGGCTGTAACTGGCCAGAATTCTCTCACCTCTTTCTATTCAAACTGGCTGTAACTGGCCAGAATTCTCTCACCTCATTCTGTTCAAACTGGCTGTAACTGGCCAGAATTCTCTCACCTCATTCTGTTCAAACTGGCTGTAACTGGCCAGAATTCTCTCACTTCATTCTGTTCAAATTGGCCATAACTGGCCACTCATACTAATGTTAAGGTAGTGTTCACAAAATAAATAATATCAAAATCTCATAGATTCGATATTATGTAAGATAATTATGTGAAGTAAAGTGTTTACCGTGAAAATATAATAGTATACAGCCAGTTTAAATGCTAAAAGGTTAAATCATTGAAATACACAACTGATTATGGAAAGACTTAAATTAGATGAGACAGAGTTCAGTTGTATGTCAGGCAGGAGGACTACAGATGCTCTTTTCTTAGTGTATAATATATGTGATAAAATAAAAATATAGAATCCTTACATTTTCACCATGACGCTGTTCAAAGAATTCACCAATCGGAGCTTTAGTGCTGAAGGAAAAGTTCTCTTTGCACAAATCTGTGATACCATTTTTTTCGAGATACTGAATAAGATGGTAAAAGGGAAAGAATTAATTACAATAAATAAAATTTAATTCTATTACACACACACACATCCGTCTAACCCATGCTAGCGTGCAAGATGGACATTAAACGAAGATGATGATGATGATGATACACACACACATACATACACAGAGAAAAACACATGAAATAGCTTATGAAAGAACTTATAGAAAAAGAAAATGATGACTTCAGTACAAATAGATCTATATATGTGTATGTATAGACACACACACACACATATAGTTGTTGTATGGTTGCAATTAAATGCGTTTGAGTACTTGATGCTCACGCAGAGCAGAGTATAGTATTATTATAGGTAAAGAGGAATCAGTGATGCATCAAAACACAATTTATTAACATATTACATATCGGAAGGAATGCTTTGAAAACGCAAAACATATCTGAGGAACATGAGAACACAGAGTCAGGTTCGATCTGTAACAGATCTTGCTTTGAGCTGATCATCGGAGAAACATATGTAATATTTTAATAAATTGGGTTTTGATGCATCACTGATTCCTCGTTATTTATAATAATAATAATAATAAGAGAGAGAGAGAGAGAGAGAGAGAGAGAGAGAGAGAGAGAGAGAGAGAGAGAGAGAGAGAGAGAGAGAGAGAGAGAGAGAGAGAGAGGCACATGGCTTAGTGGTTAGAGCATTGGCCTTGCAATCAAAAGGTTGGGAGTTCAATTCTCAGACCGGGTGATGTGTTGTTTCCTTGAGCAAGACACTTTATTTCACATTGCTCCAGTTTACTCAGCTGTAGAAATGAGATGATAGGGACTGGGGTTCCTATCATTCCACTGCAAAGTGGTTGTGGAGGTGCCACGGCAAAAAAAAGCACCCAGCACTCACTGTAAATGAGGTTGGTGTTAGGAAGGGCATCCAGCTGTAGAAATCAAGCCAGAATCAGTTCCCGTCCCACCCTTGCAAGCAGGGAAAAAGCGGACGTAAAATGAAATGATGATGAAATGATGATATATATATATATATATATATATATATATATATATATATATATATATACAGACAGAGTGGACTAGGTGCATCTTATTGCTGTACTGACACTAGTTACCATATATTATTATGGGTAATTGCTGGCCTTGTGCCAAAAAGTAGAAACAATTATTACTATGAAGTATATTTTTTAAAACTTACCCTCATAACATCTGAATATGTACGAAGCTTTTTACCACAAGGTGCATGATACATCACTTCCCCAATGATACCTCGCTTGCCAATACCTCGAATCTTCGTCTGTCTTTGCCAGCTGTGTTCTAAAGGTATCCGTAATTCTTTTTCATCTATGACGCGGCGTTTCTTCACAGGAGCAGATGCTGAAGATAAAGACAAGAATTACAATTTTTAAATTCATTTAATTAATTTATAAATTAGAACAGGTACGCCATATCCTAGAGTGTTGTAAGGCTATGTCTACCTAGTTTAGAATAGGTACACTGTATCTCTGAATATGGTAAGATCATGTGTATCCAGTTTAGAATAGATACACTGTATGCCCGAGTGTTGTAAGAAGCAACTAAAAGGGTTGGCGTCAAGAAGGGGATATCTGGCCATAAAACATTGCTTCTGAAAGTCCCATCCAGCTCATGCCAGCATGGAAAACTTTTACGTAAAAACAATGATGATGATCAGGCATAGGCAACATTGAGCAGTGGACCACACATGGACCACATCAACTACGGCCCTCAATAAGACAGGCCGCCACATTACTAAAGAAAAAATTCAAGATAATTTTTCATTAGTTGTGCCATTCAGAAAGCCAAAGAGGCCACAGTTTGCCCCTGACTGCTGTGTAAGATGGTTTGTTATGAAAAAAAATGGGTAAAGCAATACTTACTTCCAGAGCCATTGCCACTGATATCAGCAGTTCTTTTGTCTCCTGTAGTTAAAGATGTTGAACTGTTCTCACTGTCACGTGTAGACTGATCATCTTCTGATTCCATACTTTCTGAACAAGATCCACTGTCGGAGCTGTCAGAACTGTCACTTTCTGAGAAACAGAAGAAAACAGAAGAAAGGTAACAATTTATTGTATAGTCGGCAAATTAGCAAAGTCATTAGAATGTCAGGTAGAAAGTGTTGTGGTACACCCACCTGCCAACAACCCTGAGTACCTTTTTGATCTCCATGTGTCTAACACACGTGGGCATGCCAGCAAAGTCAGAAAACAGCACAGCTCCCATGACTTTCAGAAACATTTTTTTACGCTCAGAGTTGCTGAAGCATGGAACAAACTACCTGCGTCAATTGTTAGCTGCCGAGACACTGCATCCTTTAAAACCTCCATGCTTCCCGAAATTCGCCAACACTATACCTGATGTCCCCCCTCCATACACATACACACATGTATTTCATGACTCGTACACTGGTCATTTTCCTGACATTTGTACATTATTCTATGTACTATACATGCACCTTTGATGAGTTGTAGTGCACCTGAGCACTGTACACAATAATTTCATTATTATTATATCAGAGGGTTCAACCTTACCTGAACCAGAATCAGATTCCTCATCAGAACTGCTGCTGTTTGAACTGTTCTTATCACTCATTAGTTTATATTTGGCCATAATTACATCATTCTGACCATTGGCTGAGTAACTGCTGGACAACACACTACTTTTAGACTCACCATTCTGAAAAAGACAAAAAACATACAATAGAAACTAAATATAATTCACATATAGTATAGATATTGATTAAAAAAACATAACCAAGTAGTAGTAGTAGTAGTAGTAGTAGTAGTAGTAGTAGTAGGAAGAAGAAGAAGAAGAAGAAGAAGAAGAAAGAAAAAGAAGAAAAAGAAAAAGAAAGAGAAAGAGAAAGAGAAAGAGAAAGAGAAAAAAAAAAGAAAAAAAAAGAAGAAGAAGAAGAAGAAGAAGAAGAAGGAGGAGGAGAAGAAGGAGGAGGAGGAGAAGAAGAAGGAGGTGACACAAACCTCAGATTTATTTCTTGAACCAGGAACATGAGCAGAGGAAGAGATGGGACTTTTCAAATCAAGAGGCCGATACATGGATAGTTCTTCATTATTGTGATGTACTGGGGCTTTCTTTACCAACTGTAATGGCTTATCATCAGAATTGATGTCTCTCATATCCTGAAACACAAACAACAATCTAAACTATAATAAAGTAAGGAGTGCGGGACTGCGTCCAGAATATACTTTTTTATCCCGGTTGTAAAATAAGTTGGATTACTTTGAATAAATAAATGAATGAATATTGCATAATTTATCTACTAAATTTCGTTATCCTTGATTAAATATAAATAATTTTGTTGCTTATTTTAAGATTCACTTCTTTAAAATGTTCAAATGTCAACACTTCCGGTTAGCGATCGCTTAAATAAACATTCATATATTTCCGTCACTAATTTTCTCCTAATGCAGTTTATATATAATATTGTCTTTTTTTAATGTATCATGGATTACGTTACTGATTACATACGAGAGTGTAACACAGTGTAACACAGTCTTCGTTCAATTTCTGTGTATATTGTCAATTACGATTTTATTTGATATATCATATCTACATGCATATATACTTGCGTATAATATCAATATACACACTACACATACTAGCAGAAAACCACCCCAAGGGTGGTTTTCTGCTAGTAATAATAATAATGGTGTCTGATTTAGGCATGAGGCCAGCAATTTTAAGGGGAGGGGAAAGTTGATTAAATCGACAAACAGATTTTATTGTTGTCATAAAATAAACTAATCAAAAGGGCATGGCCTAGTGGATAGGAATTTGAGCCCACAATCATAAGGTTGTGGGTTGGATTCCCAGATTAGGTAGCATATTGTGGCCTTGAGCAAGATGTTTTATTTCACATTGCTCCACTTCACTGAGGTTAGCCCTGGTAGGGCTAGAGCAGAGGTTCTCAAACTTTTTGGGCTCCTATTTCCAGAGAGACCTGCCTACATGCAAATTGTAAATAATATATAATAAATAAAATCATCAATTTATATATAATAAATAATATAATATATACTATGTATATAAATAAATATTATATATTTTTTATTTTACTATATATATAATATGTATCATCTGATATTTAATATACTATTATATCATCTCTAACCCCCCCCCCCCCCCCCCCCAGTGCTTCCCTGGACCTTCTCAACGCCTCCGGAGATGAGGGCAGCCTCCACTTTGATGACCTCTGGGTTACAGTTTTGTACTTCCAATTGTTTAACATGGAACCAAAATAACTTCCAGACTTCATTCAGTCTATGTAAGCAGCATGGAAGGACTCTCTCTCTCTCTCTCTCTCTCTCACTCCCTGTCATATTATTACAAAAACAATGATTTCGACAAAACAAATGGTAAAAATAAAAGCTCTACAAACCATGACAGCAGTTGGTAACTGTTTTGGAGGCCGGCCCTTTGCTCGTGGTTGGTGTAGTTCTGGTTTATAAACAGGGGTCTGAAGTGGAGTTAAGATAGACTTCATCTTCTGTCGAATTTGTTCAGCTAAAAGTTTTTTCTTGGTGTTGTCTATCTGATGATCAGTAGCAGGAACTTTTTTGAGGTTATGTGATGTGACAGGAGATACATTCTTATCCTGAAAGTGGAATCGTACATTAGCCACCATTAATCCTTTAGCATTTAAACTGGCTGAACCCGGCCAGAATTCTTTCACCTCTTTCTGTCAAACCGTGACAGAAAGAGGTGAAAGAATTCTGTGCGTGACTGGTACTTTATTTTATTGACTCCGTAAGGATGAAAGGTAAAGCTAATCTCAGCAGGATTTGAACTCAGATTGTAAAGGGCCATAACTATATGCCATAAGACATATTGTCCAATGCTCTACTGATTCTGCCAATCTAATGCCATAATAATAATTGTTTCTACTTTTGGCACAAGGCCAGCAATTGCCCAGTGTATTACTGGTACTTTATTTTATCGACCCTATAAGGATGAAAGGCAAAGTTAACCTCGGTGGGATTTGAACTCAGAATGGCAAGGGCCGTAACTCTATGCGTAAAAAGTATGGCGTCCGACGCTCTACCGATACTGCCATTCCACCGCCATAATAATAATAATAATAATAATAATAATAATAATAATAATAATAATAATAATAATTGTTTCTACTTTAGGCACAAGGCCAGCAATTACCCAGTGCATTACTGGTACTTTATTTTATTGACCCCGTAAGGATGAAAGGCAAAGCTTACCTCGGCGCAATTTGAACTCAGAATATAAAGGGACATAACTACATGTCACAAAACGTCCGACTCTCTACCTATTCTGCCATCCACCACCATAACAATAAAAATATTAATAACAACAACAACAATGGCAATGCTGTAGTGTTGGAAGAGAGATTTATTA
>OZ024748.1:3313434-3315934 GCA_964016885.1 Eledone cirrhosa
GCCTGTCAACCTTCCATCTAACCAGCCAGCCAGTCAACCAGCCAGTCAACCTTCCAGTCAGCCATCAATCCATCCAACCAGCCAGCCATCAATCCATCCAACCAGCCAGCCATCCATCTAACCAGTCAACCATCAATCTAACCAGTCAGCCAGCCAGCAAGCCATCTAACCAGCCAGCCTGTCAACCTTCTATTTAACCAGCCAGCCAGCCTGTCAACTGTCCATCTACCCAGCCAGCCAGCCTGTAAACCTTCCCTCTAATCAGCCAGCAAGCCAGCATCAATCTAACCAGTCAACCAGCCAGCAAGCCATTCAAACTTCCAGCCAACCAATCAACCAACTATCTAGCTAGTTATTCACCCCTGCCATATGGTCCAAGAGAACATTTTGGTGGTCCGCAGAAAAATTTGGACATTATTTGCAATGTTTATGTTTTATTAATAATAAAACAAAAATAATATTCACTTAAAATATATTTTATAACCCCCTAAAAAATGTTTTAATTGGTGCATTACATATTAATAAAATGGAAGTTTTCTGATTATTATTTTACAAATGTATTTATCTTTTTAAAAAAATTCCTCTTAGTGGTTCGCGGGATTTAAAATTATAAATTTAGTGGTCTGTGAGGTCGGAAAGGTTGGTGACCGCTGGTCTAAATGGTTGCAATTTAAAGAAACAGTAAAAAGAGGTAGGAGATATAATGGTGTATAGGTTATGAAGGAGACACTTACTTGTAACAAGCCATGTTTGTGTGTACCAGTAATATTATGAGACTGTACAACAGCAGTAGACTTAGTAGATGTGGTGCTTGTCGTTGAGGTTGAAGCCCGACGAGACTGAGAAGAGGAAACCAATGAAGTTGGAGATATCGATGATGATGATGACGACAGGGGCGAAGAACCAAGTGGAATGTGTAGTCCTAGGGGTCCCCCTGGATCTCGGTGGTGCAGTGAAGTCACTATTGCAGCCGACTCCCGGTGCGCTGGATGTTGCCGGTGTTTTGAACGTTGCTTAGATCTGGAGTGTGCATTCGCTGAGCTGGTCACTGCCAGATGACTACTACGACTGCTTGAACTCAAGCAAGTGCGGACACTACTTGTGGTAGTCGTGGCCACCGTTGTGCTTGACTTGGTCACCGTGTTCTTTCCTGCGGACAGGCCAAACACCGGACTGCTACCAAATGTGTGTAGAAGTGGGGCTGCAAAATAATAAAGGAACAAATTAAATAAACAAATAAAACAACAACAACATGTGTTTTAAGGCAATTTTCTCTGCTAAAGCAGGGGTTAGCCTTGCAGGCCCCATAAATATGCTTTTCCACTCTACCCTAGCATGTTGCTCCCCTTCTCACCAACCCCTTGACTTTCAATATCTTTAGCCATGTTTCTTGGTTTGAGAGAGAGAGAGAGAGAGAGATAGAAAGAGAGAGAGGGGCATATTGGGATATTTGCATCAGCTTTTTATAAAGAAATATGAATTCTAATAAGCAAGACAAAAGTAAGCCTAGATATTTCTAAAAAAGAAATATATATATATATATATATATATATATATATATATATAATAAACAATAAACAAAAACGGAAAAAAAAACCCTTGGCATCATTTATTTAAATATAAGTTTAATTCTTAGAATATCTTTCGTCCATTTTCTGCCAAAAGCTGCAGGAATAAATTGTAAATTTTTGCACATGAAATTATCAAATTGACGAGTATGGTAAATTGCTTTTTATTATTATTTAAAATTAAATTCTTACTTTTTTTTTTATTTATTAAAATTTTCTTTTTTTATTTGTTTGTTTGCTTGTGAATGTTTTGTGGGTATTTTTTTTTTTTTAAATACACTAATTAATTAAACTATCCTGCATACATTCTCAACCATATATCGACTGATAATTCAGGCATGGATTAAAGAATTCCTAAAATGGTCCATCTATATATAGTATGTATAGTATAGCATATATATATATATATATATGTCTGTGTGTGTGTATATATCTATATGTATATATACACTGGATTTCTATTTTATTGCATTGCATATAAAGTGTCATTAAAAAGTTGGTTGGTCTTACTTGGTGAGTCATGAAGAAGAAGAAGAAGAAGAAGAAGAAGAAGAAGAAGAAGAAGAAGAAGAAGAAGAAGAAGAAGAAAGAAGAAAGAAGAAAAAAGAAAAAAAAAGAAAAAAGAAGAAAAAAAAGAAAAAAGAAGGAAAAGAAAAGAAAAAAGAAGAAGGAGAAGGAGAAGAAGAAGAAGAAGAAGAAGAAGAAGAAGAAGAAGAAGAAGAAGAAGAAGAAAAAGAAGAAGAAGAAGAAGAAGTTGAGTCATTCACTGAAGAATTTATTGATATTCCAATGATGCCAACAGACAAAAGTGACCATACTTTACTTTCGCAGCCAAAATAATGGTGGTGGTGGTGGTGGTGTGTGGGGTAAACAAACAAACAAACAAACAACCAAACAAACAAAAGCTATTTATTACTGAAGTGGGGCTGAAA
>OZ024748.1:3323434-3325934 GCA_964016885.1 Eledone cirrhosa
AGTGTAGCTGCCATACCTATGTGTGTGTAGTGTAGCTGCCATACCTATGTGTGTGTAGTGTTGCTGCCATACTTATGTGTGTGTAGTGTAGCTGCCATACCTATGTGTGTGTAGTGTAGCTGCCATACCTATGTGTGTGTAGTGTTGCTGCCATACTTATGTGTGTGTAGTGTAGCTGCCATACCTATGTGTGTGTAGTGTTGCTGCCATACTTATGTGTGTGTAGTGTGGCTGCCATACCTATGTGTGTGTAGTGTAGCTGCCATACCTATGTGTGTGTAGTGTAGCTGCCATACCTATGTGTGTGTAGTGTTGCTGCCATACTTATGTGTGTGTAGTGTGGCTGCCATACCTATGTGTGTGTAGTGTAGCTGCCATACCTATGTGTGTGTAGTGTTGCTGCCATACTTATGTGTGTGTAGTGTAGCTGCCATACCTATGTGTGTGTAGTGTTGCTGCCATACTTATGTGTGTGTAGTGTGGCTGCCATACCTATGTGTGTGTAGTGTAGCTGCCATACCTATGTGTGTGTAGTGTTGCTGCCATACTTATGTGTGTGTAGTGTGGCTGCCATACCTATGTGTGTGTAGTGTAGCTGCCATACCTATGTGTGTGTAGTGTTGCTGCCATACTTATGTGTGTGTAGTGTGGCTGCCATACCTATGTGTGTGTAGTGTTGCTGCCATACCTATGTGTGTGTAGTGTAGCTGCCATACCTATGTGTGTGTAGTGTTGCTGCCATACTTATGTGTGTGTAGTGTTGCTGCCATACCTATGTGTGTGTAGTGTTGCTGCCATACCTATGTGTGTGTAGTGTTGCTGCCATACCTATGTGTGTGTAGTGTTGCTGCCATACTTATGTGTGTGTAGTGTTGCTGCCATACCTATGTGTGTGTAGTGTTGCTGCCATACCTATGTGTGTGTAGTGTTGCTGCCATACCTATGTGTGTGTAGTGTTGCTGCCATACCTATGTGTGTGTAGTGTTGCTGCCATACTTATGTGTGTGTAGTGTGGCTGCCATACTTATGTGTGTGTAGTGTTGCTGCCATACCTATGTGTGTGTAGTGTTGCTGCCATACCTATGTGTGTGTAGTGTTGCTGCCATACCTATGTGTGTGTAGTGTTGCTGCCATACCTATGTGTGTGTAGTGTTGCTGCCATACCTATGTGTGTGTGGTGTTGCTGCCATACTTATGTCTGTGTAGTGTTGCTGCCATACTTATGTGTGTGTAGTGTTGCTGCCATACTTATGTGTGTGTAGTGTGGCTGCCATACCTATGTGTGTGTAGTGTAGCTGCCATACTTATGTGTGTGTAGTGTGGCTGCCATACCTATGTGTGTGTAGTGTTGCTGCCATACCTATGTGTGTGTAGTGTTGCTGCCATACTTATGTGTGTGTAGTGTTGCTGCCATACCTATGTGTGTGTAGTGTTGCTGCCATACTTATGTGTGTGTAGTGTTGCTGCCATACCTATGTGTGTGTAGTGTTGCTGCCATACCTATGTGTGTGTAGTGTTGCTGCCATACCTATGTGTGTGTGGTGTGGCTGCCATACTTATGTGTGTGTAGTGTTGCTGCCACAACAAAAAAATACCCAGTCCATGCTGTATTACAAAAAACACCCAGACCACCTTGAAGGGACATCCAACTTTAGAAACCAAACCCAAAATGGGGCCTGGTCACCTGAGCTGTTTAACCCCAGAACATGACATCCTATCATGGAAACTAAGACATTAGATGTGGGATGATGATGTGGAATGGCTTAACATAAACGGTGAGGAACATTCCTATATAAGAATGGTCCGATGCAGTGTTGCAGAGAGGAGTATGTTATGCTATCGACATGTGATGTATATCATAAAGAGGCAACTGTATAAAGAAGAAATGGAGAGAAATCTGAATGGATGAGGACTTGTAGTGACTATAAGCCTAGGAAGACATAGGATGAATGGAATCAGTGAAGACCAACCTAAGGAAGCTGAACCTTATGACAGAAATGACAAAGGACCACAAAGGTTGGTGACATGAGGCACTCCTCTGGCCTGTCATAATCCAAGAACCCTAATCTCTAGGCCATGGCCTTTATAATACACTTGTCCCCCAGTATTTGCAGGGGTTACTTTTCTAGAGCACCCGCGAAGAGTGAAAAACTGCAAATATTGGACATGGTCCATAAAAATGCCTATAAATGTCAAAATATAACATTAAATATAATAAAAAAAGAGGGAGAGTCTTATGTGAAGGGGCGTCCAATACAGTATATAGTTATTAATAATTTAACATCAAAAAAATATATATTGCCACGAAAAAAGCAACTAGAAGAATTGTGGAAGATATTTACAGTGGTTTCCACAAACAATTATTAGTTAGGTTCTAAGGAAAATACCTCGAATGCCAAGGGTACACTGTGTATATAAATAAATTTATATATATACACACACACATACACATAGAGTATGCCCCAAAAATGTATATATACGTTGATTACCTGTACAGGCA
>OZ024748.1:3340934-3345934 GCA_964016885.1 Eledone cirrhosa
TAGAAACAATTATTATTAATAGTAATAAATAGAAAATATCACTATAGTATCATATATATATATATATAGTGGGTGTAAAAGACACAGCAAACAGTACCTAGCACACACTATCAATGTGGTTAGCATTAGGAAGGGCATCCAGTTGTAGCAAATCAGCCGGAAACACTCCTATATTAACGAGACATGGTCACCCGACCCAACTTGCTTCTAAATGGGACAAACCTGTCTAACCCATGCTAGCGTGGAAGATAGACGTAAATCAACGATGATGATATATCTTTGGGAATATATATGTCTCCCTCTCTCTCTCTCTCTTTGGGGATATATACATATGCTCATTAACAAAAATGCAGCAAATTTTGTAATAGAGTAAGAGTTACCATGACAACCACTTAAACTTTTTTTTTATTTATATATTTTTTTTTATTTATATATTTATTGTTATTATTTTTTTAATTCTTCCCTCTCACCCTCCTTCCTCTCTCTCTCTCTTTTTCCTTCTTTCCATTTCCTTTATAAACATCCAAAATTAGTCTAGATAGAATTTCTCTGACTACTGTCAGTCATATTCAATGGGAAGAGAATAGATGAAATAAAGTAAAATAAAACAAAATAAAAAACAATACAAAAATATGTCAATAATATATATAAATATTCTATTATATATATATATATATATATATATATATATATATATATATTCTATTATATATATATATATATATATATATATATATATTCTATTATATATATATATATATATATATATATATATATATATATTCTATTATATATATATATATATATATATATATATATATATATATATATATATATATATTCTATTATATATATATATATATATATATATATATATATATAATAGAATAAGTTTTAAGCAAAAAGTAATCTTGGAGAAGGAGAGATATTGAGACTAATAGGTTGAGAGAGAGAAAGATATATATATATATATATATATATATATATATATATATATATATATATATATATATATATATATAGAGAGAGAGAGAGAGAGAGAGAGAGAGAGAGAGACTAATACGTTGGGAGATATATAGATAGAGAGAGAGAGAGAGAGAGGGATATGCATATATATATATATATATATACAGAGAGAGAGGGGGGGCAGAGGGGGGACTAAAAGGCTCAGAGATAGATTGATAGATAACGAGAGAGAGAGATAGGGGGACCAAGATACTCAGAGATAGAGAGAGGAAGACAGACTGAAGAGTAAACCTTTTGTATTACTTTCTAGTACCAGCACCCCCTCCTCCACCATCACATATACAGCACCCCCTCCCTACAAAACACATGAGTCATTTCCTAAGGGACACAACTCTATCCAATAATCCCTTCTAGTTCTAGAGCTAGAAAAAAACAACAACAAAAAACCCTAACAACAGAGAGATCAAATACAAAATCTCATATTTTTACCACCCATCTTTAAAAAATGGCGACAAATTTATGTATAGAATGTTTTACCAAGGCAGTAAATTGGTAGAATCGTTAGAATAGGAGACAGAATTCTTTAAGACTTTCGTTACTCCACTGTCAGCGTTCTGAAGATCAAATACCAATGAGATTAACTTTGTCTTTCAAACTTTTGAGGTTCATAAATAAACCACCACTCCAGTACTGGGGTCAATATATATATATATATATATATATATATATATATATATATATGTGTGTAGGAGGTGAGTTTTATTGTAGCACAATAAAGCAATGCAAATATCGGATAAGTAGCACTCAACAGTTTATAGGACTGAAGTATAAATAATATAAGAACAAAAGATGGTTAAAAGAGTTCCATGTATTTTATATATGTTGATTTAACAATTCACTGCTCGCAAGTGTTTTTTAAGCTTCATATCATGTCTCCCTATTTTATCTGATGAGAACGCAAATATCATCCCATGATGATATTTGTTTTTGAAATGCGCATAATAAAATACATGGAACTCTTTTAACCATCTTTTTATCTTATATTCATCATCATCATTTTACGTCCGCTTTTCCCTGCTTGCAAGGGTGGGACAAGAACTGATTCTGGCTTGATTTCTACAGCTGGATGCCCTTCCTAACACCAACCTCATTTACAGTGAGTGCTGGGTGCTTTTTTTACGTGTCGCCTACACGTCCACTTTACAGTGTGGGCTGGGTGCTTTTTTGCCGTGGCACCTCTACGACCACTTTACATCTCATTTCTACAGCTGAGTAAACTGGAGCAATGTGAAATAAAGTGTCTTACTCAAGGAAACAACACATCACCCGATCTGAGAATTAAACTCACAACCTTTCGATTGCAAGGCCAATGCTCTAACCACTAAACCATGTGCCTCCATAATATATATATATATATTATGGAGGGCACATGGATATATATATATTAGAAAGTGAGGTTTTTTTACAAAATGAAATAACCGAGGTGTCCTACACAAGTGGAAGTATAAAGAAAAAAAGATGAAATCGAAAATGCAACTGGAGCCTTATTTTTTAAAAAATATATATATTTATTTGGTTCCTTTACCGGTTTCGCAGTTCTTCTGCTTTTCAAAAGTAGAGTTGAGATGGAGGGCCTGTGGTTTTTCTCACAGATGTGAGATGTGAGAAAAACATCACAGATGTGAAAAAAACCACAGACCCTCCATCTCAACTGTACTTTTGAAAAGCAGAAAAACTGCGAAACCGGTAAAGGAACCAAATAAATATATTTTTTTTAAAATAAGATTCCAGTTGCATTTTCGATTTCATCTTTTTTTTCTTTATATATATATATATATATATATATATATGCATATCAACGATATCAGATAAAATACAAAGTTTGTTTTATAAATATCCAGGAACGAGATCTTAAGGGTTCAAGTTTTTCCTGGATAGTTGAACATGAACCGTTAAGATCTCGTTCCTGGATAAGTCAATATTTATAAAACAAACTTTGTATTTTATCTGATGAGGGTGTACCAAAGTGTTGGTACCCTTGAAATATATATAATAGAATAAATATGGTTTTTTAAATATAGTTTCCATTTACTTAATATCATTGAATATTATACTCCAGAAAACCTGTCGAGTGCTCTGAATCAGTTATAAACATTTATATTTGTTGGATTACCGACAAATTAAATATCCCTTTCCTTATATATATATACATATATGTATATATATATATATATATATATATATATATATATATATATATATATATATATCGCTCTCTCTAACAGGCTGAATAAGTTGGGGAGTATAACCCAACGAAACTTAAGTACCTATACATGTCACTGTTGTAACTAATTTTACTTAACTCGTCCTATGGACTGAGTGCTCTTACCCTTGGATATTTCTACCAAACTTATATTACAGTATATATATATATATATATATATATATATATATATATATATATATATAGTTATAGGAATAACCAAAGAGTGCTTAGAAATACAGTTTTATTAGCTAACAGTGTTTCATCCATACACCATGGCAGGAATCATCAGAGCCTATAAACATGAGTATATCAGTAGTTGCATGCTCCATCGAGCTGCGTCACCAAAACAAGGTTAAATGACCAGCAGGGGGGTCCCGAGGCCAGCGCTATATGGAAAAAGACAGAATACATGATGCACATAGTGTCACAAAATTTCTTAAAAATTTCAAAAATTAAAAATTAAAAATTAAAAATTACACCAAAAATCTATCACTTATATGGTGCAATAGGTGATAAAGAGGTTGGGAAAGGGTAGCAATATATATATATATATTTACCCGGCCTAGATAGATATCATCATCATCATCATCATCACCATTTAACAGCCATTTTTCCATACTAGCATGGGTTAGACGAGTTGTCCCGTTGAGAGACAAGGGAGATCAGATGACCATGTCTTATTCATACAAAACTGATCTTGACTTCGTTTCTAGTGCTGGACGTCCTTCTTAATGTCAACCACAAAAATGATTAAATCATATAAAAAGGGGGAAAAAGGAAAACTAATAAAAAAAAAAAAAGAAAGGAAAAAGTAAAATAAACGAGTTGCAACCATTTAGAGTTTGGTAAGAATTTCTGTTAGAAAATCACAAGAGAGTAGATAGAGACAACAGTTGATTAATGGAGATCAATAGATAGGGGGGGGGGGGGTAGTGGTGGTGGTGGTGGTGGTGGTGACGGTGGTGGTGGTGGTGGTAGTGATGGTGGTGGTGGTGGTGACAGTGGTTGTAGTGGTGACGGTGGTGGTAGTGGTAGTGGTGGTGATGGTGGTGATGGTAGTATGTTGGTCATTGTGGTGGCATTAGTGGTAATGGTTGTGGTAATAGTGGTAGTGGTGGTGGCTGTAGTAGTGGTAGTAATAGAGGCTGTAGTAGAGGTAGTGGTGTTAGTGATGGTAGAGGCTGTAGTAGTAGTAGTAGTGATGGTAGTGGTAGTAGTAGTAGTAATAGTAGTAATAGTAGTGGTAGTAGTGGTAGTAGTGGTAGTAGTAGTAGTAGTAGTAGTAGTAGTAGTAGTAGTAGTAGTAGTAGTAGTGGTGGTAGTGGTAGTGGTAGTAGTAATAGTAGTGGTGGTGGTAGTAGTAGTAGTAGTGGTATTGGTGGTGGTGGTAGTAGTGGTAGTAGTGGTAGTAGTAGTGGTGGTGGTGGTAGTGGTAGTAGTGGTAGTAGTAGTAGTAGTAGTAGTAGTAGTAGTAGTAGTAGTAGTAGTAGTAGTAGTGGTGGTGGTGGTAGTGGTGGTAGTAGTAGTAGTAGTGGTGGTGGTGGTGGTAGTGGTGGTAGTGGTAGTAGTGGTGGTAGTGGTAGTAGTGGTGGTAGTAGTAGTAGTAGTAGTAGTAGTAGTAGTAGTAGTAGTAGTAGTAGTAGTGGTGGTGGTGGTGGTGGTAGTGGTGGTAGTGGTGGTAGTGGTAGTAGTGACAGAGATAGATCTTACAGAGTTTTATATATATTGTTTTTGTTCACTGATCACAGACCTGAAAATATTGTCGTGG
>OZ024748.1:3350934-3353434 GCA_964016885.1 Eledone cirrhosa
AGTAAGCCTTAAACAGTCAACATAACCTGGAGGAGATGAAGAAGAGATCGTGACTACAAAAGACAAACTTGCCTCAACATATATATATATATATATATATATATATATATATATATATATTTAAATGTATATATATAAATATATATATATATTTAAATGTATATATATATATATATATTTAAATGTATATATATAAATATATATATATATTTAAATGTATATATATATATATATATATATTTAAATGTATATATATAAATATATATATATATTTAAATGTATATATATATATATAAGTATGTATACTTATATTTAAGTAACAGCCGTACTAAGAGTGGGAAATGAAATATCGTTTCATTTTTTCCGTTTATATATATATATATATATATATTAGAAAGTGAGGTTTATATATATATATTTATATATATATATATATATTTAAATGTATATATATATATATATATATATATATATATATATATATATATATATATATATATATATATATATATATATATATATATATATTTAAAAGTTAAACAAGGTTCAATGAATAAATCAAAGAATGAGTTTTACAATAGATTGGAAGCACTCAACAGAAATGGTTTTCCAGAGTTATTAATATTAATTCAAAATATTAACAACATAGATATTCGTGTGATTAAGTATATTTTATTAGACATATTTCAGAGGTACTGAGTTAAGTTCAACAGTACGGCCTCATCAGATAAAATAAGATGATGCATGACATATCCTGACATAGGAGATGGTTAAGATGCAGTGAGGGTAGACTACCAGGACTGGATCTTAACCATCTACCAGTGTCACAATACTTTCACACTAATAAACCTACTCAATCATCATTGTGCCCCATCTCCCCCCTCCTACTACTCCTCAGGTCCACCTCTCCCCTACTCCTCACCACTAACAACAACAACAACAACAATATCAACAAGATTAATATAATGTCCTCTGTTTTCTGTATTCCTTTATGCTGTCATACATAAGTGGCCTTTAACACCTCCACCACCACCTTTATCACCACACCTATTATCATAACCACCACCACCACCGCCACCACCACTGCCACCACCACCAATGCCACCACCGCCACCATCACACCACCACCGCCATCACCACCACCACCACCACCAATGCCACTGCTACCACCACCAATGCCACCACCGCCACCATGCCACCACCGCCACCACCACCACTGCCACCAATGCCACCACCACCACCACCGCCACCATCACACCACCACCGCCGCCACCGCCACCAATGCCACTGCTACCACCACCACCACCACACCACTGCCACCACCGCCACCACCACACCACTGCCACCACCGCCACCACCACCACCACCGCCACTGCCACCACCACCACCAATGCCACCACCACCGCCACCATCACACCACCACCGCCGCCACCAGAATGTAAGAATGGCAAGGCCACTGGTCATTGTTAGCGGTCAATAAAATAAAGTACCAGTAATACACTGGGGAGACTTAATTGACGTTCCCCTCCCGCAAAAATGGTTGGCCTTGTGCCTAAATTAAAAACCATAATTATTATTATTATTATTAGGGGCGGTGGATTGGCAGTATCAGTAGAGGGTCGGACGCCATGCTTTGCAGCATAGAGTTACGGCCCTTTACAGTCTGAGTTCAAATCCTGCTGAGGTTAGCTTTGCCTTCATCCTTACAAAGTGAATAAAATAAAGTACCAGTCATGTACTAGGGTTGAATTAATCGACTTTCCCCTCCCCCAAAATTGCTGGCCTTGTGCTTAAAGTAGAAACAATTATTATCATTGTTGTTGTTGTCATGGTTTTCCCAGGTGTCAGGGGCAGATAACCTTACCCTGCCCCAAACCTTCAGACCCTGGTGAAATCCAGAGGGTTGATGTTCCCTTTGTACATGTCTTAAGTTTACTTGGGTAGGAGATAGACAATGTGGGTGGTGGTGGCGGTTGTGGTGATGGTGGTGGTGGTGATGGTGGTGGTGGTGATGGTTAGGGTAGTGGTGTTGGTGAATGTAGTGGTGGTGGTGGTGGTGGTGATGAAGAAGGAAAGATGATTTTATTTTCACTAGTAAAACTAGTTTAAAAACAGAAAAAAAGAATGAAAACTTATAATAGGTTGGAATTTCTCTCTATCTTCCCCCCTCTCTCTCTATACACACACACACACATATATACGTGTGTGTGTGTGTGTGTGTGTATAAATATATATATATAATATATATTAGGGTAAACATATATATATATATATATAGAGAGAGAGAGAGAGAGAGAGAGAGAGAGAGAGAGAGAGAGAGAGAGAGAGAGAGAGAGAGAGAGAGAGAGAGAGAGAGAGAGAGAGAGAGAGAGAGAGAGAGAATTAAATGTATATCTGGTATTGATATTGAAAATACATTTTCAATGAGATAGGGCGATTGATTAAGGGAAGAGGAAGCAGAAAAAAATAAGTCAGTTTACAAAAGACATTGTTAAAAATA
>OZ024748.1:3358434-3360934 GCA_964016885.1 Eledone cirrhosa
TCTATCTAATCTATCTGTTGTGTAACAAGCTTGAGACATTGGAAAGTGAGAGAGAGAGAGAGAGAGAGAGAGAGAGAGAGAGAGAGAGAGAGAGAGAGAGAGGGGGGGTGATGGAGGATGAGAGATAGGGTGATGGGGTGTGAGAGAAGATGAAGAGAGAGGGAGAGAAGGATTGAAAGAGAAAGAGAGGGGGTGGGGTTGTTGGTGATAGAGCCACAGCAAAAGGGTCAAGAGTACTTGTCAGTCATGTCAACAGAATGACAACCTGACAACCTCTCTAGTGTTGGTGATGTACATGATAAACACACCCAGTACACTCTGTAAAGTGGTTGGTGATAGGAAAAGATTGCAGCCATAGAAAGTTTACCAAATGGGTGGAAGGATTCTTCAGTTGTGTCAACATCATCACAACCTGACAACCTCCTCCCTAGTATTTTATATATATATATATATATATACATAGGTGGATTGGCAGTTATCGGTAGAGGGTTGGACGCCATGCTTTGCAGCATAGAGTTACGGCCCTTTATGATCTGAGTTCAAATCCTGCAGAGGTTAGATACATAATTATATAAATTTGGGGGGGAAACCAACTTGGTTGTTAGTAAGCTGGTGTTAGGAATATAATTGTTTCTACTTTTAGGCACAAGGCCAGCAATTACCCCAGTGTATTACTGGTACTTTATTTTATTGACCTCGTGAGTATGAAAGGCAAAGTTAACTTCGGCAGGATTTGAACCCGCCGAGGTTAACTTTGCCTTTCATCCTTACTGGGTCGATAAAATAAAGTACCAGTAATACACTGGAGTAATTGCTGGCCTTGTGCCAAAAGTAGAAACAATTATATATATAGGTGTGTGTGTGTGGTGTGTCCTGTATCTGTATTAATGTTTGTGTCTGTCTGTATTACTCGTAACTTAGCAGTTTGACAAAAAGAGATCGATAAATATAAGAAAGAACTTGAAAAAAAAAAACAACAAACAAGCACCAGTGTTTGATATTCTTCCACTAAAATCCCTTTTACGTCAGTGAACCACGATGGCCACAGTCAAATGACTAACAACAATAAAAGATTATAAGAGTCACATTTCTTTTTCAAAATTCATATAAAATTCAAATTAAAACAATTATTTATCAGAAACTTACAAAGAGTGAAAGAAAGAAACAAGCAAATAAAGGGAGAAGAAAGAAGGAAAAGAAAGAAATGAAAAACTGAAATGCAAAAAATATAAATAAAAATGAGATGAAAAAAGTGAGGAATTTTCTTCTTTTAACCTCGAAAATAATTTATTCATAAAATTCTTCTTATCCTAGTTCCATGATAAACAATCAGATATAAAAATAGGAATCTTGTCAAAGTAGAATCAATAAATGCTACTGTGTGATGGAACTATGAATCAAAT
The DNA here is from genome assembly GCA_964016885.1 of Eledone cirrhosa. Lineage (NCBI taxonomy): Eukaryota > Metazoa > Mollusca > Cephalopoda > Octopoda > Eledonidae > Eledone > Eledone cirrhosa. Next base: position 3,359,838 of record OZ024748.1, read on the forward strand.
CATAAGAGGTTACCATTTTGGTGTGTATGTGTGTGTATATATGTGTGTGTGTGTTTATATGTATGTGTGTGTGTTTGTATATATATACACATATAATCATCACCAATAGTTAGATTTATGGCAACAGAATTTTCTTCTGCATGTGATATTGCTTTTTACATATCTCACACACACAGGAGCATGCATATATATATATATATATATATATATATGTATATATATATATATATATGTATATATATATATAATCATCATATATAAAGAAACATACACACACATGGGGCCACAGATACGCACACACACAGGGGCACGTATACACACACACATTATATATATATATATTCATAGAGCTAATTATTTTTACTTCTACTACATATGTCTCCACACAAACATGTATATGTATATAATCATTTTACATCCATTTTCTATACACACACACACACACATATATACACATACATATACACACATATTATTATATATATATATATATATATACACAGCCATATACACATACATACACACATTATTATACACACACATACACAGCCATATACACATACATATACACACATATTATTATATACACACATACATATACATACATGTATGGAGGGGAAAACTTTATAATTCTAAAATAAATCAGAATATACTATAATTGTTTCTACTTTTGGCACAAGGCCAGCAATCACCCCAGTGTATTACTGGTACTTTATAATATTAGGAGGTAGGGAGAAATGTGTGGGGGGGGGGGGGGGGGGGTTGAGTGTTGGTTTAAGGTTGAGATACTATGAGAATAGAGATGTGTGGGGGGGGGGGAGTGTATGTGTGTATATGGGTGAGAGTGTGTATGAGTGAGTGTATATACGTGTGTGTATGTGTGGGGAGAGTGTGTGTATATGTGTGTGAGAGAGTGTGTGTGTGTGTGTATCTGTGTGTCTATATGACCCTGGTCCACCTAGAGGTCAGTGACTGCTGGAGTGATCTGTCACATTACATTCAACCTTTGCCAGCAGGACTGATGATGATGACGATGATGTGTGTGTGCATGTGTGTGTGTACGTGTGTACGTGTGTGTGTGTGTGTGTGTGAAAGTG
>OZ024748.1:3363434-3365934 GCA_964016885.1 Eledone cirrhosa
ATCTCACATAACATTTACATTACTCTATATATACTATTGTATTTTCACAGTAAAGTCTTTACCTCACATAATATCTCACATAACATTTACATTACTCTATATATACTATTGTATTTTCACAGTAAAGGCTTTACCTCACATAATATCTCACATAACATTTACATTACTCTATATATACTATTGTATTTTCACAGTAAAGGCTTTACCTCACATAATATCTCACATAACATTTACATTACTCTATATATACTATTGTATTTTCACAGTAAAGGCTTTACCTCACATAATATCTCACATAACATTTACATTACTCTATATATACTATTGTATTTTCATAGTAAAGGCTTTACTTCTCATAATATCTCACATAACATTTACATTACTCTATATATACTATTGTATTTTCACAGTAAAGGCTTTACTTCTCATAATATCTCACATAACATTTACATTACTCTATATATACTATTGTATTTTCACAGTAAAGGCTTTACTTCTCATAATATCTCACATAACATTTACATTACTCTATATATACTATTGTATTTTCACAGTAAAGGCTTTACTTCTCATAATATCTCACATAACATTTACATTACTCTATATATACTATTGTATTTTCATGGTAAAGGCTTTACCTCACATAATATCTCACATAACATTTACATTACTCTATATTTACTATTGTATTTTCACAGTAAATGCTTTACTTCACATAATTATCACATATAATATTGAATCTACAATATTTTGATATTGGCAGTATCGGTAGAGGGTCGAACGCCATGCTTTGCAGCATAGAGTTACGCCCCTTTACAGTCTAAGTTCAAATCCCGCCGAGGTTAACTTTGCCTTTCATCCTTACGGAGTCGATAAAATAAAGTACCAGTAATACACTGGGATAATTGCTGGCCTTGTGCCAAATGTAGAAACAATAATTTTATATAAGAACCTGACATTAAGTTACTATGTTAGTAATGAAATAATTAATAATTTTAGTAAACCCTTGGAAGTTCTTCACTAATTAACTAAAATAGAGTGTATTTCATTAGAAATGTGGTTATGAAAGGTTAGTCTTTAACATCCTGTACCACATGAAACCCTTCTTGACAACTACAAAACCTCACCATGATGGCATTACTTTATAGTCTTCACTTTAGTTTACTGCAAGTTTTCACAATCTTTCCCCTAGTATAGATACTATAAACATTTGAACAAACCATGTGACATTAGCAAGACCACAAAACAATTCTATAACTTCATCACATTCAAAATTACAGCCTTTACTTTAGTGTGTGGTGTGAGTGTGAGTGCATGTGTATGTGTATGTGTGTGTGTGTGTGTGTGTGAGTGTGAGTGTGTGTGTGTGTATATAAAGTGAACTTACTCAGTATACTGGCAGCATCAAAGAAATTGTGACTGGGGGATGTATGGTCACCAGGATCCATTGTGGATTAGAAGTTTCTGAAAAAAAATGAAAAGAAAAAAAAACATTTTAATTAAAAATAAAAAGCAATAAATCATCTGCATTGAAATGTGTCAAAATCTTTGTTTAAAATGAAGCTGTGATACATATTTCAATGGCATTTGTGGCTCCGTGATGGTTCAATCACGCAACCAGTCACACAATATCATCAGACAACATCTTATGTAATAAAGTTACGTTTCCGAGGTAATCTAAAGACAAAGTTTATATATATATATATATATATATATATATATATATATATATATATATATATACATACATATGTAAAAGTAATAACAAAAGTACCAACAACAAAAAATAAACAGCATAATAGAAGGAAGAAATATATTAGTTTAACGCTTGAAATAGCAGGAAGAGAGTCTTAACATTTCGGACATTAGTCCTTCACCAGAAGATAGAGTTAGAAATAGAAAATAAATAGAAAGTAGAGAGTAATGAGAGGAACGAACAGGGGAAAATCAGGAGAAAATTGGGGAGAAAAAAATATATATATATCATTAGCTTTTTAGTATACTAATTAATAACTAATTAAATATATTACATTCAATTAAGTAATTAACTACAATCAGAAGAATTTGGGAGGTATACAGTAAAAATTGAGGATATTTGAGTTATGATAACATGCGAGAAAAGTGTCCAGTAAGGTAGGTATCTACACCAGAGTAATTAATTTACTTATCTTAATTAAAAACTTAATTAATAGAAACAAAGAAAGACAAAGAACTAAAGAAAAAAATTTTTTAAAAAAAGTATAAATGTATTTCAACAAGAACTGTGTTTGATGTTCCAAGTTATGTGTGTGTGTATAAATATATACCCACACACATCCATGTGTATATGCATAGTTTTAGCAATATGTATAGCTCTCATAATAAAAGAGAGTAAATGTGTATGTGGAGGGGGGGGGGGGCACATTTGGTAGTGGCGCTCCGTTGGTTATGACAACGAGTATTCCAGTTGACCCGGTCAACGGAACAGCCTGCTAGTGAAATTAACAGGCAAGTGGCTGAG
>OZ024748.1:3370934-3375934 GCA_964016885.1 Eledone cirrhosa
ATTCTTTGCTTAAATTTTTAATGTCATTTTAATATAAATATATATATATATACTATTCTATATATATATATATACTATACTATATATAGTATATATACTATACTATATATATATACTATTCTATATATATATACTATTCTATATATATATACTATACTATATATAGTATATATACTGTACTATATATACTATATATACCTTACTATATATAGTATATATACTATACTATATATATATACTATACTATATATAGTATATATACTATACTATATATATATACTATACTATATATAGTATATATACTGTACTATATATACTATATATACCTTACTATATATAGTATATAAGCTATACTATATATACTATACAATAACAAGTGTTTCAAGGCCATTTTTCCCTGTCATCTGCACACACACCCCTCCACAATGGTTGACTGTGTGTGCATGTGTATGTATATATATATGTGTGTATATATATATATATATATGTGTGTGTGTGTATATACACACACACACACACACATATAAAACCCTGCGATAGACTGGCGTCCTGTCCAGTCTTGTACACTCTCGGTTGCTTTACGCCATGAAACCAGGATAAGCACCGGCAAAATGAGCCTTCTGCTTAAGACAGACTTCCGACTTATATATAATATTTATATATATATATACATATCTATATCTATATATATATATATATATATATACTCTTTTACCTGTTTCAGCCATCCGGCTGAGGCCATGCTGGGGCACCGCCCTTGTATATATATATATATATAATATATATATATATATATATACACATATCTATATATACACACACATATAAATATATTGATTTGAAATTATTAAAAAGCTGAAATGATAAGTAGAAAGAATTAAAATGTAATGTTTTATTCAGAAATTCAAGTCTAAAGAGAATTCTCAATAAACCATTACATTTTAATTCTCTCTATATGTTGTTTGGAGTTTGGAGTTTTTTAATCGTTTGAAATCATTAAATTGTTGCCATGCTTTGAAATACTGCCTCGAAGCACAACTTATATATATATATGCGATCTACACAATAAAGGCACCCAATACACTCTGTAAAGTTGTTGGTCTTAGGAAGGGCATATAGCTGTAGAAAGCTTGCCAAACAAGGGGTTAGGAGGACCCTTTAGTTTACATCAAAAGACAGGACAACTTCTCCTCTGCACTCAATGAGTGTATGTGGAATACAGACCCCCTTGGCCTGTCTGGGACATCAGTGGCCCTGCTTCAGTACTGACCTGGTCTATGTACACCCCTGCAAAACTTGCTAGCAGGTGTTGGATTTTAATTTAAATAGGAACCCCTGTGGATCTACTAGAAGCTGCTAAACTAGTTCCTATAATATGTGTCATCAAAAATAAAGTCCTGAAGCTGTCTGATCATGTAAAACATTCACAAAACAATCTTTCTAAAACAGGTATGGGGGGTATGATACAGGTTGAAAGAAACAGGGGTAGGGCACCAAATATGTATGGAGGGTATGATTCAGGGTAAAAGAAATAGGGGTAGGCCATCAAGGTACTGGTGAGACGATGTCTATAAACGGTCTGGATTAAATTTATATGAACTAAAGACGTGTAAAATAGGAAACTTTGGCAGGAACTAAGCTATGTTAGTTTGTAATCTACCACAGGTAGAGACAGCAACAGTAATAGGTTCATTGATAGTTTAAACTATATATCTGTCTACTTGTCAACTGCCTTAAGCCCAAACTATATATCTGTTTACCTGTCAACTGCCTTAAGTCCAAACTATATATCTATTTACCTGTCAACTTCATTAAGTCCAAACTATATATCTGTTTACCTGTCAACTTCATTAAGTCCAAACTATATATCTGTTTACCTGTCAACTTCATCAAGCCCAAACTATATATCTGTTTACCTGTCAACTGCATTAAGTCCAAACTATATATCTGTTTACCTGTCAACTTCATCAAGTCCAAACTATATATCTGTTTACCTGTCAACTTCATCAAGTCCAAACTATATATCTGTTTACCTGTCAACTGCATCAAGTCCAAACTATATATCTGTTTACCTGTCAACTTCATCAAGTCCAAACTATATATCTGTTTACCTGTCAACTTCATCAAGTCCAAACTATATATCTGTTTACCTGTCAACTGCATCAAGTCCAAGCTATATATCTGTTTACCTGTCAACTGCATCAAGTCCAAACTATATATCTGTTTACCTGTCAACTTCATCAAGTCCAAACTATATATCTGTTTACCTGTCAACTTCATCAAGTCCAAACTATATATCTGTTTACCTGTCAACTGCATCAAGCCCAAACTATATATCTGTTTACCTGTCAACTTCATCAAGTCCAAACTATATATCTGTTTACCTGTCAACTTCATCAAGCCCAAACTATATATCTGTTTACCTGTCAACTTCATCAAGCCCAAACTATATATCTGTTTACCTGTCAACTTCATCAAGTCCAAACTATATATCTGTTTACCTGTCAACTTCATCAAGTCCAAACTATATATCTGTTTACCTGTCAACTTCATCAAGCCCAAACTATATATCTGTTTACCTGTCAACTTCATTAAGTCCAAACTATATATCTGTTTACCTGTCAACTTCATCAAGTCCAAACTATATATCTGTTTACCTGTCAACTGCATCAAGTCCAAACTATATATCTGTTTACCTGTCAACTTCATCAAGCCCAAACTATATATCTGTTTACCTGTCAACTGCATCAATGAGAAGCTGAAAACCTGCCATTCCTTCTTCACAAATTAGTTACCGTATAAATCTTTTTTTTTCCTGCTATATTTAACTCGTGTTTTATTTCAACGAGATAATTATCTTGTGAAGATAAAATACTACAGTTAAAATAGCAGCGGATGGGGAGGGGGGGGGGGGGGGGGGGCAAAAGGAAACAATTACAGTAGGTGATATAAGGTGATGGAAAGGCAGGTGCTAGATAGGTAATCATCCAGCAAACATTAAATAAGTGAATCAATCTTCAATGTGGCTCTTTCCTGTCTCAAATTCTCATAAACATCATTTACACAAACATCTGAGCAGTTCGAGTACCAGTAATATTATACTAAAATAAGTGACTCAATCTTGAATGTAGATCTTTCCTCTTTCAAACTCTCTTAACTGTTTAGCATTTAAACCGGCCATATCCAGCCAAGATTCTCTCACCTCTTTCTGTTTAAACCAACCATAACCACCCACTCATGCTTATAAAAAATCTTGGCTTCTGTGAGATTCAATGACTTTTAACCCTTTTATATTCTAAAATGCCTGAAACTACCCCTAATCTATGATACCAAAGCTGTTTATTTCAAAGTGTTTTTATTTATCTATAAACAACCATACATTATAATTTCAAAACCCTTTGTTATGTTCCAAACACCAGCTTGATAATAAGAAAGTTACTCTTTTTTTCCAAATCCTTTCAAATTCTTTATTTTGAAAATGTTTTGAAATTCATAGGAAGAGTCTTTCATAAAGAATTTCATAATGAAAGGGTTAATGCTTTATTGTGTGTGTGTGTGTGTATGTGTGATGTGCATAATACATGTGCATGTGTGTATATATATATGCTTGGATATATCTGATTCTACATGTGTTTGTGTATGTGGTATGGTGGTGGTGGTGTGGTGTGGTATAGTGGTGGTGGTGTGGCATGGTGGTGGTGGTGGTGAGGTATAGTGGTGGTGGTGTGGTATGGTGGTGGTGGTGGTGGTGAGGTATAGTGGTGGTGGTGTGGTATGGTGGTGGTGGTGGTGCGGTATAGTGGTGGTGGTGTGGTATAGTGGTGGTGGTGTGGTATAGTGGTGGTAGTGTGGTAGTGTGGTGTGGTATGGTGGTGGTGGTGTGGTAGTGTGGTGTGGTATAGTGGTGGTGGTGGTGTGATAGTGTGGTGTGGTATAGTGGTGGTGGTGGTGTGGTAGTGTGGTGTGGTATAGTGGTGGTGGTGGTGTGGTGGGTTTCAGTACTTACTAAAAAAGAAATAGTTATAAACATGGTTCATCAACAGTTTTTTTTGCATCCCCTTTTCCATGCTGGTATGGGTTTGGAGAGGATGTTGCGAGATAGCATTCTACAGTTGAGGGAGACCCTTCCTGACGCCAACTCTTAATAGTGGCACCTTATGACCTGCAGGGCTACACAGTGTAGCTATTCTTGAGAAAACAGAAGAAACTGGGCTAAAACAGGGATCACGTGGTTAACTAAAACACTTCCTTGGTGAAGGTAATGAAAAATCAAAGCTTATAAATAATATATTTCTTGTTATTCAGTTGACTGCAAAAAGAATGGTAAAAGATACCCCACCCCACCACTACCACCACCACTAGCACCATCACCAACCACCACTACCTACCGCTGCTGCCACCACCACTATCATCACCAGCACCACAACCACCACTACCACCACCACAACTACCACTACCAGCACCACAACTACCAACTCTGCTGCCACCACCACCACCACTACACCTGCTCTCCACCATACTTCATTTACAGCACTGCCATTTTCTTTTGAAGAATGAGTATCTAAAATTAATGCAACACCTGCTTAGTGGAAATTTTACAGCAGTAGTAGTAGTGGTGGTAGTAGTAGTTGTGATCACTGTTGTTCTTTAGCCCTAGGTCAGCCGAAACATGGGTTGGTTTGTACTTTTCAAGTATATCTTGCTAATGTGGATTCATGTGGTACAGGATGTTAAGAGTTAATGATGAGAATGATGATGATGATGATGGTGGTGATGATGACAATGAGGAACTAACAATAGCCCCTACTCCTTGAATCTGGGTTGTCACCTTCACTCATGTATCCCCAATTCATTTATTTCTCCTCCTCTGTGCCACCCACACACCCACTGCCCACCCCCCACCTAAGCCAATCACAAAACACTTCACCCAATCCTTCTTACCTCCAAAATGACATCCCTCTGGACTTCTCTCACTGTCCAACTTTGTTTTTTTTGCAGGT
>OZ024748.1:3383434-3390934 GCA_964016885.1 Eledone cirrhosa
AGATTTTATAACATCTCTGTCTGACGAACGATCCAAACGTATTTCTAATTAAATATATATATAAACGTATTTTATTATCGTCTGTGATCCAGAAACCTTTGGTAATGGAGTAGTTATATATATATATATATATATATATATATATATATATATATATATATATATATATATATATATATATATATATATATATATATATATATATATATATATATATATAAGTTTGTCCCAGGTTCAATCGGGGCTAACTACAGTAGGTAAGGTACTCAATACGAAGCAGAGTATAAATATTTAATATAGAAATGGCTTCTACAGGACTATGATTTCTTCCGAATGAAACAGTTCTCGAGCTGTAGAGGCCATTTCTATATATATATATATATATATATTACCCACTCTACTACCTCAAGTATCGAGTACTCTGGTGCGTTATGGTCCACCTGGTATGTATCTTACCACACCTTCTTTGTTATATATATATATCTTTCTCTCTTCATTTTGTTTTATTTTGTTATGTTTTCATTGATGAGATCCAAGATGGTTTACAACAAGTGAGTCTTTAAACGTCCGTATAGAGCTAGTAAGTTATGACAGACGCGGGGAAGTATTTAATACTTCTTACAGTTGAAAAACGAAAACAAAACAAAACAAAGCAAAGCAAACAACAAACAAACAAAATAAACAGACGAGTGAATATAAAAATATAAATAAGGCCAACTAGAGACAAAATAAGTATTAAAAAAAGATAAAGAAAATATGTGAAGCTGTAAAAAAAGCATCCAGAAGGTTCTGTTGTTGAATCTTTTCGTAATCTCCATGTTTAACTAAATATAATTGTTTCTACTTTTGTCACAAGGCCAGCAATTACCCAGTGCATTACTGGTACTTTATTTTATCGACCCCGTGAGAATGAAAAGCAAAGTTAACCTCGGTGCGATTTGAACTCAGAATGGCAAGGGGCGTAACTCTATGCGTCAAAGCATGGCGTCCGACCCTCTACCGATACTGCCAATCCACCAAACAACACGAGAAAGTATATATACACTCAATCATCACTGCTAGGCTTAACCCTGCAGGCTGGCCAACTTCCACTCCGATAGCAGAAGGTAGAAAGATGTCTCGGGGAGTAAGAACTTTCTACTGCTATACGTTTGATATGATAAGCCAGTTCATTTTATTTAACGACGAGACTGGCTCTTTGAATTATAGGTACAGTCCATCCGCCGGGCATCCAAACAGTTTCCGTCTACCCAATTTGGAAAATACAGCTGAAAAAACGGACAGTCCCATCTCTTCAGCCAACCTCTGGCGTTCATAGTCCCCATTCCATCTACTTACAGCTATTGAGGTGGGTTTCGGTTCATTAAGGTCGATACCATTCATTCCAGTGTACATTGAAACGTAACAAAACAGAGAGAGACAAGCTATGCCTTCCTGTGAATTACACAAATATAGATGAAAAGGTATCCCAATAAAATCTGCAGTTTTTTGTAATGGAAAACATATTTAATTTGAATATAACAGTGCCTTTCTTTCCTTGTTGTCCTAAGGATGTGATTGTTTAGCTCAATGATTTAATCATGCCCTGGGTACCAGACATATACTGGTGCCAGTTAAATCTTCCTAGCATACCACTATATATATATTTGTTAACCGAAACACATGACACTGGCTATAGAGAACATGGTAGCAAGTTGCTGTCGAAATTTCCAACTTCTTCCTTTTCTTATTAAATTTACAGCCAAATTTTTATAATTACATCCGTTAAAGGTGAAATTTATACTTTTCCGGTGTTTTATTTTTTGAGAGAGAGAGAGAGAGAGAGAGAGAGAGAGAGAGAGAGAGAGAGAGAGAGAGAGAGAGAGAGAGAGAGAGAGAGAGAGATTTGAACGAATCTGACGTTGAAAACCTTCAGAAATTATTCATTTTGTTGTTGTTGTCGTTAAGGTTACTTAAAGGGTGGGGATGGGGACACTCTCGAAGGTGAACCAAACTAACATGTTCACCCAAACAATTCTCAGTCGGAAATGTTTGAAGTCATATAAAATATTGTTGGTAAAGTTTAATTGTTTCTACTTTTGGCACAAGGCCACCAATTATCTCAGTGCATTACTGGTACTTTCTTTTATCGACCCCGTAAGGATGAAAGGCAAAAGAATTACCTCGGCGGAGTTTGATTTCATTTCTCAGATGCAGAGTTATTAGTGTCAGGAAAATGTTTAACACTGAAGGCGCGTGGCTTAGTGATTAGAGCGTTGGGCTGTGAGTTCGATTCCCGGACCGGGTGATGCGTTGTGTCCTTGAGCAAGACACTTTATTTCTTGTTGCTACAGTTCACTCAGCTGTAGAAATAAGTTGCGACATCACTGGTGCCAGGCTGTATCGGACATTGCCTTTCCTTTGGACAACATCGGTGGCGTGGAGAGGAGAGACTGGTCTACATTAACGACTGCTGGTCTTCCACAAACAAACCTTGCTTGGGCTTCTACCCTGGAGGGACACTTTCTAGGTGCAAAACCTTGGTCATTAGTGATGGGGGCCATAACATTTGTTCAAATCCTGCCGAGGTCAACTTTGCCTTCTATCCTTCCGATAAGTATATAGCAGTCATGTACTGGGGTCAATACAATTGACAAAAAGGAACCGATGAAATAAGTATCAGGATCGGGAAAAAAAAGAAGAAAATAAGTACTGTGGGGGTCGATTAAACCCCTTCAAAGTGATTGCCCAAGCATGGCCGCAGTCTGATGATTGAATCCAGTGGCAATGAGTTCGACAAAAAATAGATCGATAAAATATGTATATCAGGCTTTAAAAAATAAGCCCTGAGGGTGGTGGGTGTAGATATTATTGACTAGAGCCCTTTACAGTGCTTGCTCAAGCATGGCCGCAGTTTAATGACTGAAACCAGTGACAGGGTGCGTTGAGATAGGTACAACAACATAACAGATAAATCAGTTTGACTGAGAGAAGATAGTGTGTATGAGAGAGGGGGAGAGATGAGAGAGAGAGTGTGTGAGAGAGAGGAGAGATGAGATAGTATGTATGTGTCTGTGTAAGAGTGAGAGAGTGAGAGAGAGAGAGAGAGAGAGTGTGTGAGAGAGAGTGTGTGAGAGAGTGTGAGGAGATAGTGTGAGGAGATAGTGTGAGGAGATAGTGTGTGTATGAAAGAGAGAGAGAAGTTATAGTGTATGTATAAAAGAGAGAAAATGTTTTAATGCAACAATAATCAATAGAAAACAAACAACAATTGCTACATCAGAGGATTCGAATAACTGCTGCTATATATATATATATATATATATATATAAGATCAAAAGATGGTTAAATGAGTTCCATGTATTTTATTATGCGCATTTCAAAAACAAATATCATCATGCAATAACATTTGTGTTTTCATCAGATAAAATAGGAGGACATGATATGAAGGTTAAAAAACACTTGTGGATAGTGCAGTTTTAAATCAACATATATATATATATATATATATATACGATATTAACAAATGGAAACTATATTTATAAAACCATATTTATTTCATTATACATATTTCAAGGACACCAAGTTAAATTATGGTGTGCTTTCATCAGATAAAATATAATATAGATCAGTTTTATAAATAAATATTGACATACCCTTAAAAAATGCAACCATTACTGTTGGAAGCTCCCGGATAGTGGAGTTGTTTAATTATATTATTATTAGTATTGGATATTTTTATTTTTAAAATAAGCCGTTGGGTTACAGAGAAAGAAAAAGATAAAGGAGAGAGAGAAAAAGAGAAAGAGAGAGAAAGAGTTTCCATTTGTTAATATCGTATTTTTACTCCAAATATTTGTTGAGTGCTTTATATCAGTTATAAAAATATTTGCTTGTTGTATCCCAACAATTTAAATAGAACTTTTACATATATATATATATATATTCAATAAACAGACCAGGATTTTTTCATTCTGATGATTGAAAGCAAAATTTTTTGCTTTTAAGAAACCACTGGTAAATGGAATAATTGCCTTATGTTGTTTATTGCATAACTATTAAGCTCTGTTACCTACATAGAGCACTCTTTTTTCCTGGACTTTTCCGACGGAATTACTTCATTCATATATATATATATATATATATATATATATATATATATCAATATACTGCTGTGATGATAGTTGCAAGAGAAAAGATTACACTCTACATATATATACATCGTACATATACACTACACATGTATACTGTACATATATATATATCGTATATATTCACATTACATACATATAAATACAGTACATATAGACATATTGTACATGTATACTGTACGCGTATACACATTAAATATATACACATTGTACATTTACACTCTGTATACTGTATATATACATATATACACACTGTATCTTCTGTATACTGTATATATACATATATACACACTGTATCTGTTAGTATGGTTGATACAATGTCACCACTGCCTTGATTGCCTGCGTCTATTGTAAATCAAAAACTAATATGAGTGCGCGTGTGAATATGTGTGTGCATGTGTGTGCATGTGTGTGTATGTGTGTGTATGTGTGTGTGCATGTGTGATACTTTCACCTCCAGCGGAAAAAGAAATGAAATTAAGCAATTCCAGATTTTTTATGCAACCGAAAAGCAGATGACAAGTTAGTGACACACATACACACGGAATTACCGATGTCAATTACATTGTCAACATTCACTCGATGTAGAGATTGTCTTTGTGCAAAAACATTAACGAAAATTTATTAAATTTATTTGCTAAGTTAGACTGATTTAAAAATATATAAATTTCGAGTGTAATTTACCTGAAAACTAAGGAACACACACAAGTCCCAGGTTCTTTTAAGTTCCTTAGCCCTTCCCCCCAACCACCAGAAAACATATAAATACAACTGTTTTACAATGACAGATGGCTCTCCTGGTGATTTGTTTTGAATGAAACAGTTCTAGTCCTGTAGAAAGCATTTCTATATTAAACATTATATATATATACCCCCGATTGAACCCGGGATAAACTTACCGGGTTCAATCGGGGGTAACCACAGTAAGTAAGGTACTCAACACAAAGCAGAGTATATATATTTAATATAGAAAGGCTTCTACAGGGTTAGACTAGAACTGTTTCATTCGGGAGAAATCATCAGGAAACAGCTGTCCGAATGAAACAGTTCCAGTCCTGAAGCATTTCTATATTAAAAACAGAGAGAGAGGGAGGGGTCTCCCAAATAATGTCTACAGACTTCAACAGCAATCTAATAAATATTGCTTGACAGGTAATCAAAGGAGGTATACATGTTTTTGTGGGAGACACCCTGTACATATATATATATATATATATATATATGTGTGTGTGTGTGTGTAAAGGTTTTTAAGTGTTACTAAAACCACCACAAAGCAACTTGCGCCTACCCAGGTCTTTGTGCGAGTTAAAAGTTGCTTGGAGGTTAGAATCAGACGTTACACTTTCGTTAAAAAATAAGATATAAAATTTCATAAATATATTTTTAATTTTAATACCATTTGCAAAGAAACGGCCATAGAAGAGGAAGGGGAAATATTGGGGAGGTTTGGAGGAGCTGATTAAGCAATAAAATTTCTCTGAACCGGATAAGACTTAAGAGAGATGGCAGCATCTACAAAGTTCATGAGTCACACTGCCATATTTAATTGTATTTCATTAGATAATTCGTTTGGCTGCTTCTATTTCAGAAAGTAAGTACTATATCTTATGTATGTGTATATATATATGTATGTATGTATGTATATATATATATATATATATGTGTGTGTGTTTGCGTATACACAAATATGTACGTGTGCGTTTGTGTATACACATACATATACCCACAAATATATATATTTATATATATATATATGTGTGTGTGTGTGTGTGTGTGTGTTTGCGTATACACACACACACACATATATATATATATATATATATATATATATATATATATATATATACTGACTTGCAAGGCTGCTGGCAGGTTGAGGAAGAGTGTGTGAGAGAGAGTAAAAGAGTGAGAGAGAGAGTAGAAGGAAGAGAGAGAAAGAATCTCTATGAGAGAGAGAGAAAGTATCTCTATGAGAGAGAGAGAAAGTATCTCTATGAGAGAAAGAGAGAGATGTAAAAAGTTTAAGGTGACTTGTGTTCATTAAGATATATTAAACCTAAGAGAAAAGGAAATTAGGTTATGAGCAAGAAAGAAATAACATGCAAGCAGAATAGATCATCAAAATTAATGTCGAACTGCTAGAAAAGATGTGTAAGTGTGTGTTTATGTGTGTGTTTGTGTAAGTGTGTCTGAGTGTGTTTTAGATGTTCAATTGTTGTTCGTTTTAGATCGGAGGTAAAGAGGGTTAAAAGAAGCCTTAGGGTTTAGAGACACAATAACCACCATATTTGAAGGTATTATTTTAAAAAATCCCGCCGAGGTTAACTTTGCCTTTCATCCTTACGGGGTCGATAAAATAAAGTACCAGTAATACACTGGGGATTGCTGGCCTTGTGCCAAAAGTAGAAACAATTGTTAGAGGGTGCCTGGTAAAATATACAAAGGTGCTTATTTTAAAGTATATATATAACGAAGGAAGTGTGGTAGGGAACCAGGTGCACCATAACCCACCAGAGTACTCAATACTTTGGGTAGTAGAGTGGGTAGTAGGAAAAGAGTCAGGACCCTGAGCTGTCAAAACGGCCGGAGCTCAGCCGTCGGGGTCCTGACTCTTTTCCTATATATATATATATATATAAATATATATATATATACACATATACACTGTGCGTGTGTGTGTATGGATTCCAGAGTTGTGTTGGGGGAAACCTCAGTTTTATAAAGGTACTCAATACTTTGGTAGAGTATAAGCATCTTTATATATAGAAATTACTTCTACAGGACTAGAACTGTTTCATTCGTATGAAATCATCGGGAATATACATACGAACGAAACAGTTCTAGTCCTGTAGAAGTCCTTTTTATATACAATAAAGATTTATATTTAATTTTATGTAAGAACCTTTAAGTTATTCTACAAACACAAGCTGAAAGTTAGTTATATATTACTAAATCCCGTGGAACTCTTCTTAAATTCAGGGCATTTTTAAAATTAAGATTATAATTAAAATTATAAAAAACGAAAGAAAGAATAGAATTAAGAAATAGTTTACATTATGAAAGACAGACTTGTGTGTTTATAAAGGGTTGGGGGATATTCGTTCTTCAGAGCTAAACTTCTTTATAGGTCGACTGAGTGGTAGGAATGTAAAGACGACTACAGGGTCAGTTCAACTATAGGTTATTTCGTGTGTATGAAGGTGTGTAGTTTAGCGGTTAAAGCGTTGGGTTCGTAATTGTAATCATGAGGTTGTTAGTTCGATTCCTGGACCAGGTGTTCAGTTGTGTTGTGTTCTTCCTTTAACAAGACATTTTTATTTCACGTTACATTTCTCCAGTCCACTCAGTTGGGGGGGGGGGGATGAGTTGCGAC
>OZ024748.1:3393434-3403434 GCA_964016885.1 Eledone cirrhosa
TATTGAAAGATAGAGAGAGGAGAGGAGATTTCAAAGGCTTTTTACTATAAAGCAAAGAACCGCAAGGCATGAAGTGTAATTATAAATCGGAGTATAATCCCCTTGTGGCGGAAAAGTGTGTGTGTGTGTGTGTCGTATATAACTTGTATATAAGTTACGTAGACACACAGACACACACACGCGCACCTGTGTGTTTATTTACTATTTCAAGACTTTAAAAAAAGTGTTCGGTGAATAAGTCGCATATAGGTTTTTAGCATCGCCGGGTTTTTTTTTTTTATTAAGTAAAATAAATAAATAATCAAAGATAAAAAATTAAATAATTGCGACTTATCTGCTAAACATCTACAGTATGTCTAAGAAAGAAAAAAAAAATAGGGTTTTTTATAATTGAATGAAAATTACTTTTGTTGCATCATACAAACTCTAGAAGCTAAATCATTCCTGATTTTTTTTACAAAATATAAAAGCTTTTCTTTTTTTGTGTATCCCCATAAGAAAAAACAATATATATACTATATATATATATAGTATTCATTAGGAATGTAAATTCATTTAGAAATTAAAAATAAGAAACGAACACAGAAAAGAAAATAGGAATTAAGAAAAAGTTTACCTCTTTCGTCTTTTATATATATTTATATATATATATATATATATATATATTAAACTAAAAAAGAAAAACGATAGCGATTCTCTACCATACAGCCTATGAGCAAAGTAAGTAACTCGTACATGAATAAAATAAATTACTATATATAATATATATATACATTTGTATGTATGTATGTATGTATGTATGTATGTATGTGTGTTCTAAAAGAAAAAAATATCAGATGAGATTTAATTTTAGGCCAGAGTAACAAACAATAGAGTTGATTCTAGAGATAGCATGACACTAGCAGTGGAGGAAATGTTTAAAATTAATCAATATAAACAGCTATGTATCATACACTAAAATAATAATAATGATAGTAGTGGTGATGGTGGTAGCAGTAATGGTAGTAGTAGTAGTAGTAGTAGTAGTAGTAGCAGTAGTAATGGTAGTAGTAATAGTAATGGTAGTAGTAATAATAATGGTAGTAGCAGTAGTAGTAGTAGCAGTAGTAGTAGTAGTAGTAGTAGCAGCTGTAGTAGTAATAGCAGTAGTAGTGGTAGTAGTAGCAGTAGTAGTGGTAGCAGTAGTAGTAGCAATGGTAGTAGTAGTAGTGGTAGTCGTAGTAGTAGTAGTGGTAGTCGTAGTAGTGGTAGTAGTAGTAGTAGCAGTAGTAGTAGCAGTCATGGTGTTTAATAGTGATGCTGTTTCCAACGCTATTAGTTATCACTGGAGATGAAACAATGACTAGAACTAAACTAGAAAGCTTCTATCTCAGCAAATCATGCAAATTAGAGAAAAATAGAGAAATCGACAAAATTTAATTAAATTAAATTAATAATAATAATTAATAATAATAATAAATATATGCAAAAATTTCTCCATTGTTTTTTGTTTCATTCTTCTCAGTAAATATATAAATAAAAATAAAGAATATTTACACACACACACATTCATATATATATGTATATACACACATTCATATATATAAATATATATGTATATACACACACACATGTATATATATATATATATATATACACACATATTCATGTATATATATATATATATATATATACCCACATTCATATGCACACAAAACCTTGTTTACATTCATACATACACATACATATACAAACAGTCATACATACATACATTCATATATACACATGCATAGTAATACATACATATATACAGAGACACACATGCATATACATTCACATACACACATACATACATACGTACGTACATACATACACACACACATCTATACAGACAGACACATATATAGTCATAGTAACATACATACATTCATGCAATCACACACACATACACAGTCACACACATTCATACATACAGGCACATATAGTCACACACACACATACATATATATATACAATCATATACACATCCATACATACACATATACACACACACACATACATATCCACATCGATACATATATATAGTCAGACACACATCCATATATAAATACAGTCACACACACACACATCCATATATATATATAGACACACACACACATCCATATATAAATACAGTCACACACACACACATCCATATATAAATACAGTCACACACACACACACATAAATATATATATACACACACACACAGTCACATATGGAAAAGCTAAGAACATAAATATCTGAATTTATCAATAACTAAAATGCTGTAGTACCATCAGTGAAGACATTGCTTACACTACTAATAAAACTCACTAAAATCTATAACTACACACATATATATATATATATATATATATATATATATATATATAGGTGCCTCAGCATGGCCTCAGTCGGTTGGCTGGAACGTGTAAAAGAGGAGTACACACATACATATATATATATATATATATACACACACACACATGTGTATGAACATGCATAATATATATATATATATATTAGGTACTAAATTAACAATGAAAATAAAAACAACAGTCAAGTTATTTTACCTATTCATATCATTGTTTTACGATCGTTTCGGAGGGTTGATCATATTGTCTGATCTATAGCAGTTATATAACTCTATACTATCAGACCTCATATATAGGTTCGATCAGACCCTCTTCTTCGGAAAACAATATACATATACATATATATATATATATATAATGGTGGTGGTGGTAATGGTGGTGAGGAAGAAGAAAACCCGTTCTGCTACAGAAAGCTTTACATTAAACACAAGATGTTTTTTAAGTTTCATCATTGCCAAATAGTCTTTCGTAGTTGCTGATCCCTGGTTGTCTGAGGTGACAAGATGACTCAAACAACACTAAACCAACTGGATACTTCGTGTAGGTTGTATTTATTTCACTATTGATTTATTTATTTATTTATTTTGCTGTTTATTCGAGGCGGGGGTATAAGGGATGTCTTTAACCCTTTAGCATTTAAACCGGTCATATCTGGCCAGAATTCTCACACCTCTTTCTGTTCAAACTGGATATAACCGGCCACTCATACTTATGTTAAGGTATTGTTCTCAAAAATCAAAATCTCAGATTCGGTATTATGTAAAGTAAAGCCTTTACTGTGAAAATACAATAGTAAATATGGAGTAATGTAAATGTTATGTGAGGTAAAGCCTTTACTGTGAAAATACAATAGTAAATATGGAGTAATGTAAATGTTATGTAAAGTAAAGCCTTTACTGTGAAAATACAATAGTAAATATGGAGTAATGTAAATGTTATGTGAGGTAAAGCCTTTACTGTGAAAATACAATAGTAAATATGGAGTAATGTAAATGTTATGTAAAGTAAAGCCTTTACTGTGAAAATACAATAGTAAATATGGAGTAATGTAAATGTTATGTGAGGTAAAGCCTTTACTGTGAAAATACAATAGTAAATATGGAGTAATGTAAATGTTATGTAAAGTAAAGCCTTTACTGTGAAAATACAATAGTAAATATGGAGTAATGTAAATGTTATGTGAGGTAAAGCCTTTACTGTGAAAATACAATAGTAAATATGGAGTAATGTAAATGTTATGTAAAGTAAAGCCTTTACTGTGAAAATACAATAGTAAATATGGAGTAATGTAAATGTTATGTGAGGTAAAGCCTTTACTGTGAAAATACAATAGTAAATATGGAGTAATGTAAATGTTATGTGAGGTAAAGCCTTTACTGTGAAAATACAATAGTAAATATGGAGTAATGTAAATGTTATGTGAGGTAAAGCCTTTACTGTGAAAATACAATAGTAAATATGGAGTAATGTAAATGTTATGTGAGGTAAAGCCTTTACTGTGAAAATACAATAGTAAATATAGAGTAATGTAAATGTTGTGTGAGGTATTATGTGAGGTAAAGCCTTTACTGTGAAAATACAATAGTAAATATGGAGTAATGTAAATGTTATGTGAGGTAAAGCCTTTACTGTGAAAATACAATAGTATATATGGAGTAATGTAAATGTTATGTGAGGTAAAGCCTTTACTGTGAAAATACAATAGTAAATATGGAGTAATGTAAATGTTATGTGAGGTAAAGCCTTTACTGTGAAAATACAATAGTAAATATGGAGTAATGTAAATGTTATGTGAGGTAAAGCCTTTACTGTGAAAATACAATAGTATATATGGAGTAATGTAAATGTTATGTGAGGTAAAGCCTTTACTGTGAAAATACAATAGTAAATATGGAGTAATGTAAATGTTATGTGAGGTAAAGCCTTTACTGTGAAAATACAATAGTATATATGGAGTAATGTAAATGTTATGTGAGGTAAAGCCTTTACTGTGAAAATACAATAGTAAATATGGAGTAATGTAAATGTTATGTGAGGTAAAGCCTTTACTGTGAAAATACAATAGTAAATATGGAGTAATGTAAATGTTATGTGAGGTAAAGCCTTTACTGTGAAAATACAATAGTAAATATAGAGTAATGTAAATGTTGTGTGAGGTATTATGTGAGGTAAAGCCTTTACTGTGAAAATACAATAGTAAATATGGAGTAATGTAAATGTTATGTGAGGTAAAGCCTTTACTGTGAAAATACAATAGTAAATATAGAGTAATGTAAATGTTGTGTGAGGTATTATGTGAGGTAAAGCCTTTACTGTGAAAATACAATAGTAAATATGGAGTAATGTAAATGTTATGTGAGGTAAAGCCTTTACTGTGAAAATACAATAGTATATATGGAGTAATGTAAATGTTATGTGAGGTAAAGCCTTTACTGTGAAAATACAATAGTAAATATGGAGTAATGTAAATGTTATGTGAGGTAAAGCCTTTACTGTGAAAATACAATAGTAAATATGGAGTAATGTAAATGTTATGTGAGGTAAAGCCTTTACTGTGAAAATACAATAGTAAATATGGAGTAATGTAAATGTTAAAGGGTTAAGTTGAAAGGAGAGACGTGGTTTGAATACTTACAAGAGAGAAGACTGCGAAAGTCAGCCAAAGACCAAGACACTGTCTGAGTGGAGGATCTTCAGCATCTGTGTTTAACTACACTAGAATCACCATCTCCGTTTGTCTGCACTAGAATGGGTTAGACAAGTTATCCTGTTGAGAGACAAGTCAGATCAGATGATCATGTCCTGCTTACACAGGACTTTTCTGGTTTGGTTTCTATGGCTGGATCCCCTTCCTAATGCCAAACACATTTACAGTGTAGAGCTGTTCAAACAGCTGGAACTATCTGTTGAAACAGCAAGAGCTCAGCTGTTGGGGTCCAGACTCTTTATTATATATATATATATGTGTGTATGTAAAAGGTAAACAGAAATAACAATGCAATCGGTACAGTATCTGGAAGGAATATATTAGGTTAACGCTTGATATAGCAGGAAGAGGGTCTTAACGTTTCGGACGCTAGTCCTTCATTGTAAGAAAGAATGAGAAATAAAATAGATTGAGGGGACGGGTGGGTTGGAATTGGAAAAATATATCATGATCATCATCATCATTCAATATCCACAATCTCTGCTAGTATGGGATATATATGTAGGTATGTAATAAACATATATATACCTACCCTGGTATATTTACTCAAGATGTGTAGGTGTGTGTGTGTGTGTGTAAGAGAGAGTGTGTGTGAGTGTGTGTAAGAGAGAGAGAGTGTGTGTGTGTGAGTGTGTGTAGGTGTGTGTAAGAGAGAGATATATATAGTGTGTGTGTGAGTGTGAGTAGGTGTGTGTGTGTGTAGGTGTGTGTAAGAGAGAGATATATATAGTGTGTGTGTGAGTGTGTGTAAGAGAGAGAGATAGTGTGTGTGTGTGTGTGTGTGTGTAGGTGTGTAGGTGTGTGTGTGTGTAAGAGAGCGATATATATAGTGTGTGTGTGAGTGTGTGTAGGTGTGTGTAAGAGAGAGAGATAGTGTGTGTGTGTGTGTGTGTAGGTGTGTGTGTGTGTAGGTGTGTGTGTGTAAGAGAGAGATATATATAGTGTGTGTGTGAGTGTGTGTAGGTGTGTGTAAGAGAGAGAGATAGTGTGTGTGTGTGTGTATGTGTGTAAGAGAGAGATATATATAGTGTGTGTGTGTGTGTGTGTGTGTGTGTGGTGAAGGAGGAGATCTGGACCTCAGAAAAGGTATCAGTAGCTGGACATAGAAACTAAATGCTGCCATAAGATAAAATAATTCAATTTAGTCTGTGGCTCCCGTGTTTTATTTTTTGTCAATGTCCATCTGTGGGGGGGGGGGGGAATAGATGGTACACTATGATGATGATGGTAATAATATATATATATATATATATACGTGTATATATATATATGTGTGTGTGTGTGTGTGTGTGTGTGCATATATATATATATATATACAAATATACACATATAATTACACACACACATATATATAGTCAGATATAGATATATATTAAAGTGATCAAAGGATGGAGATAACATAACCTATATAGACATGGACATTTATTTTATGGCCTAATGTATTTGATTGACTAATAAAAGTTGATTCATGGGGCAAGATGAAGCTGTTAAGTACTTGTTCTTGTTGTTGCTGTTGTTGTTGTTGTTGGTGGTGGTGGTGGTGGTGTCGTTTAATTTGGGAGTTAAGATTCAAGGAAATAATCACATATGACATTCAGTCATATTAAGATGTGTCTTAATGGGGGGATATGGAGGACATCATAATTCTCACAGAAAGATCATTAATGCTAGTTAGACCTGTTGACATAAGATGTGTCTTAACCCTTTAGCTTTTAAACCAACCATATCCGGCCAGAATTCTCTCACCTCTTTCTGTTCAAACTGGCTATAACTGGCCACTCATACTGATGTTAAGGTATTGTTCTCAAAATAAATAGAACCAAAATCTCATAGATTCCATATTATGTGAGGTAAAACCTTTACCATGAAAATACAATAGTACGAGGGTAATCCCAAAAGTAAGGTCTCCAAAGCGATGGGGACGCAGAGAAACTGTTCGTACGGCTGTTGGCAACACTGTTGTGATTGGTGCTTCCTTCACTCCCAAACAAGCATGTGCGCGCTTCACTGGGATGCTCAATCTTGGCTTGGCAGCCATTGAGAATGGAGCTCCCGTTGAACGCTACCGCAGTCAAGTGCGAATTTCGCGCAGTTAATATATACAAGAGCAATCCCAAAAGTAAGGCCTCCTTCCGAGGAAAACATGCATAAAGATCTGCGGATCAGTTTGGATGCTCTCTGCATTTGGTTCCTGAGGTTTCCCGAAACACCATCCACAGGATTTTAACGGAAAAGTTGCAATATCGGAAGGAGACCTTACTTTTGGGATTGCCCTCGTATATATAGAGTAATGTAAATATTATGTGAGATATTATGTGAGGTAAAGCCTTTACTGTGACAATACAATAGTATATATAGAGTAATGTAAATGTTATGTGAGATATTATGTGAGGTAAAGCCTTTACTGTGAAAATACAATAGTATATATAGAGTAATGTAAATGTTGTGAGATATTATGTGAGGTAAAGCCTTTACTGTGAAAATACAATAGTATATATAGAGTAATGTAAATATTATGTGAGGTAAAGCCTTTACTGTGAAAATACAATAGTATATATAGAGTAATGTAAATATTATGTGAGGTAAAGCCTTTACTGTGAAAATACAATAGTATATATAGAGTAATGTAAATATTATGTGAGATATTATGTGAGCTAAAGCCTTTACTGTGAAAATACAATAGTATATATAGAGTAATGTAAATGTTATGTGAGGTAAAGCCTTTACTGTGAAAATACAATAGTATATATAGAGTAATGTAAATGTTAAAGGGTTAATGGAGGAATATAGACATGATAATATTCAGAGAAAGACCATTAACACTAGTTAGATCTTGTAGACATAACTGAGTCTTAATGGTGGGATACAGACATAATATTTACAGAAAGACCATTAATCCTTGTTAGACCTGTGGACATGACTAGATGCTAGGTAAGGTTAAGGGACATTAGGTTTTTATCAAGTTGATTATATTGTGATTAGCTCTCTTATATTTAGGTCCTACATGGTGGTCGATTTTAGCAGTCATTAGAGCGTTTTACATTTGTTCTGGTGGTGACAGCTGGAAGGAGAGAGGGAGAGAGAAGGCTGAATTAGTATTGGGCTGTTACCCTCAGCTTAATAGTCCGGAGCAATGTGAAGTAGTGTGAAGTAGCATGGCGTATAATGAATCAACGTGATGCAATGTGAAGTAACATGAGACAATGTGAATCAATGTGATACAACATGAATAAATGTTCAAGAACAGACTGTTAAACCCATGACATTATAATCGTAAGTAAAACACTGTAACCACATGAAAGGATGAAAGATAAAATAGATGAAACCCTGGCACGATAGAAAGCACCCAGCTCAGTGTAAATGTGGTTGGTGTTAGAAAGGACATCCAGCTGTAGAAACCAAGCTAAAATCAGTTCTGTATGAGCAAAACACGGTCATCTCACAACAGGACAGCTGGTCTAACCCATGCTAGCTTGGAAAATGGACATTAATCCTTTAGTATTTAAACCAACCATATCTGGCCAGAATTCTCTCACCTCTTTCTGTTCAAACTGGCCATAACTGGCCCCTCATACTGATGTTAAGGTATTGTTCTCAAAATATATATCAAAGTCTCATAGATTCGATATTATGTGAGATAGTTGTGAGGTAAAGCCTTTACTGCGAAAATACAAAAGTATATATAGAGTAATCATCATCATCATCATCATCGTTTAATGTCCATCTTTCACGCTAGCATTGATTGGACGAGTTTGACACATTTAGAGGCAAGTTGAGTCGGGTGACCATGTCTCACTCATGTAGGACTGTAAATGCTAAAGGGTTAAACGATGATGATGATGATGATGATGATGATATGTCTTGTTTGACAAGTCCTATTACTGAAGAATAGAGACTGAAGGTGAAAAATGAGGGTTGATTCTCTGCCACCACCACCACCCCTCCCCACCACCACCAGACAGTCTATGACCACTAAGTACCATCCAGTTCACCACCACCACCACCACCACCACCACACTAATCCCTGTCTCACCCCCATCACCCTCCACCTCACCATCTCCCATTGCTGCTTCTTTCTCTTGATTATACAGAAAGGAATGTGATCCAAGACAAACTGTACCCCCACCCCTCCGAGCCACTCAACTGTAAATAGAGAACAAAACAAGAAAATGTCCCCACAATGCAAAGAATCTTTACAGAAAAACTAAAAATTTGGCCTTGTAAAAGACTGTGTGTGTGTGTGTGTGTGTGTGTGTGTGTGTGTGTGTGTGTGTGTGTGTGTGTATATGTGTACAGACGTGTATGTGTTCATGTGTGTGATGTTTGTGTGTGTGTGTACAGGGTGTCCCCAAAAAAGTATACACACTTTGATTACCTGTACAGGCAATATTTATTAGAATCTTATTTTTATTGCATGTCATCACTGCACTACCGAGCACAGCTCATTGGGCCTTGGGTATGTGCAGTATTGTAATTCCTATTACAAATACTCTTCATGTGAGGAGCAGTACCTAGTAGTGTTATTTACTCTATATATTTCTATGTTCCACCATCTTGTACTGTCCTTAATGGATTTTTTGTAAACCTTTTGAGGTCAATAAAGAAACTATTATTATTATCATTATATTTATTATTATTGAAGGTGGTGGATTGGCAGTATCGGTAGAGTCGGACGCCATGCTTTGATGCATAGAGTTACGGCCCTTACCATTCTGAGTTCAAATCCCAGCGAGGTTAATGTTGCCTTTCATCCTTACGGGGTCGATAAAATAAAGTACCAGTAAGGTACTGGGGTCGATTTAATCGACTTTGCCTCAAATTGTTGGCCTTGTACCTAAATCAGAAACCATTATTATTGCTGCTGTTGTTGTTGTTGTCATTACTACCACAGAAGATATTTTCAAATGACTTCATTAGA
>OZ024748.1:3413434-3423434 GCA_964016885.1 Eledone cirrhosa
TAATGAAAGGGTTAATGACATAGGCAGTGTCTTTCATTAGAAATATGGTAATGAAAGGGTTAATGACATAGGCAGTGTCTTTCATTAGAAATATGGTAATGAAAGGGTTAATGACATAGACAGTGTCTTTCGTTAGAAATATGGTAATGAAAGGGTTAATGACATAGACAGTGTCTTTCATTAGAAATATGGTAATGAAAGGGTTAATGACATAGACAGTGTCTTTCATTAGAAATATGGTAATGAAAGGGTTAATGACATAGACAGTGTCTTTCGTTAGAAATATGGTAATGAAAGGGTTAATGACATAGGCAGTGTCTTTCATTAGAAATATGGTAATGAAAGGGTTAATGACATAGACAGTGTCTTTCATTAGAAATATGGTAATGAAAGGGTTAATGACATAGGCAGTGTCTTTCATTAGAAATATGGTAATGAAAGGGTTGAACTTTTAATGACTCAGAGCCCCTATCAATAACATCTGGAGGTGCCATTCTCTGTTGTAAACAGTAAGAGCACTGTATAGTTGGGGAGTATTTAATTTATTTCATTTTATTGTTTTAGTCAGAGAAAGAAGAGAGTACCCATGACCCTTTTCTAGGGTTCCTGTGAGTAGTGGGAGATAGGGTGGATAGGGCAGAACCTATGAACTGTTTCGGGGTTCCTGTGACTAGTGGGTGAGAGAAAATGGCAGCATCTATGACCCTTTTCATACAGAGCTGGACCAAACACTGTAAGGCATTTAATGACATCCCTCTCACATACAGACCTGGAACAAACACTGCAAGGCTTCTCCTCAGAATGCTCTGACATCCCTATCACCTATCTCGGAAGACCTAGAAAAGGATGATAGACCATACCCTTCTCTCAGTCAACAGCGTACCAAACTGCCCCCACCCCGGCTCTACAAGCGTTCATCTAAAAACATTCCATGATAATTCTATGTAAGAAACTTTAAGTTTCAAACACTGATAAAATAGCTGCTGTATGTCTGAGGTAGTTTACACTGCTACAGATCATCTCTCTCTGGCTCTGAGCACAGATAATTTCTTCTAGAGTAGTAGTAGTAGTAGTGGTGGTGGTGGTGGTAGTAGTAGTAGTGGTGGTGGTGGGAGTAGTAGTAGTGGTAGTAGTAGTAGTGGTGGTAGTAGTAGTAGTTGTAGTAGTGGTGGTATTAGTAGTAGTAGTAGTAGTAGTGGTGGTGGTAGTAGTAGTTGTAGTAGTGGTGGTGGTAGTAGTAGTAGTAGTAGTAGTGGTAGTAGTAGTAGTAGTAGTAGTAGTGGTAGTAGTAGTAGTGGTGGTAGTAGTAGTAGTTGTAGTAGTAGTAGTAGTAGTAGTAGTAGTAGTAGTAGTAGTGGTGGTGGTAGTAGTAGTTGTAGTAGTGGTGGTGGTAGTAGTAGTAGTAGTAGTAGTGGTAGTAGTAGTAGTAGTAGTAGTAGTAGTAGTAGTGGTGGTGGTAGTAGTAGTAGTAGTAGTGGTGGTGGTGGTGGTAGTAGTAGTAGTAGTAGTAGTAGTAGTAGTAGTAGTACTTGTAGTAGTAAGAGAGAGAGAGAGGAGGGTGTGAGAGAGTCTGTGTGAGAGAGAGAGAGAGTGAAAGAAAGGGCATGAGAGAGAGGTGACAAAGAGAGAAAGAGACAGAGGGGATTAAACAACCCCAGTACATGACTGGTACTTTTTTCTCATCTACCTCAAAAGGATGAAAGGCAAAGTTGTATTAAGTTACTACAGAGGTGTTCATCATCATCATCATCATCATCATCATCATCATCGTTTAATGTCCATCTTCCACGCTTGCATGGGTTTGGACAGGAGTTTTCCCACTTGAGGCAAGATTGGTTGTCTTGCTCGCATAGGACTGTCTGGCGGGTTTTCTACGGCTGGATGCCCTTCCTAACACCAACCACGTTTACAGTGTGGACTAGGAGCTTTTTACCGTGTTATATACAAAAAGAAGTCCCTGGGGGTGGGAGAAGATCCTAACCTACTACAGAGGTGTTATATACTAAAAGAAGTCCTTGGGGATGGGAGAAGACCCTGACCTACTACAGAGGTGTTATATACTAAAAGAAGTCCTTGGGGGTGGGAGAAGACCCTGACCTACTACAGAGGTGTTATATACTAAAAGAAGTCCTTGGGGGTGGGAGAAGACCCTGACCTACTACAGAGGTGTTATATACTAAAAGAAGTCCCTGGGGGTGGGAGAAGACCCTAACCTACTACAGAGGTGTTATATACAAAAATATATTGAAACAAATAAATCAGCAGAATATTTAAAAGGAAAGGGGGGAGGGTATGTAGGGTAGTGTTAGTGGGTGGGGAGGGAGAAGCGACCCATTTCATTCAAGTACAGATTGTTAAACCCCACCCAACACACAGACAGACTGACCCCCCCCCCCTCTCCCCATGACAGCCAACTAACCAGCCACTCCCAGCTATCTGCCCAGGTAGCAGACAAGCCACCCAGCTACCCATGGAACTAACCAGACAAGCCACCCAAATCAGCCACTAACCCACCCTGACAAGCCACCCAACCACCCTGACAAGCCACCCAGCCACCTAATTACTCACCCAGACCAGCTAACCCTTTCCAAATATCACAACCTGGACTATACAAGATCAAGGTAGGAAGTGGAGAGACTGGTGACAAGAAATAATAGAGGGAGGTGATGGGGGGGGTGACTGTGGTGGTGACAGGGGTAGTAGTAGTAACAACAGCAGTAGTCGGGGGGGGGGGAGTAGAGGGACAAAATGGATGAGAAAAGGAGAAGGGGAATCTTCAGATTAGAAAGAACAAAGCAAGGTTTTATAATCATAGTAATAGTTCCCCTTCTGGCTGGCAACAACAACATCCACTGAACACCATCATCACCATCGATAACACCAATAACAACAATAAAACCACCACCAATACCACTATCACCACCACCACCCTCAACACGACCACCACCATCAATACCACCACCACCATCACACCACCAACAACAACAACAACACCACCACCACCATCATCACTATCACCACCACCACTATCCCCACCACATCACACCACCACCACCGCCACAACCACCACACCATCACTATCCCCACCACCATCACACCACCACAACCACCACCACCATCATCACTATCCCCACCACCATCACACCACCACCACCACCACCACCACCACAACCACCACCACCATCATCACTATCCCCACCACCATCACACCACCACCACCACCACCACCACCACCACAACCACCACCACCATCATCACTATCCCCACCACCATCACACCACCACCACAACCACCATCATCACTATCCCCACCACCACCACCACCACCACCACCACCACCACCATCACACCACCACCACCACCACCACTACCACCACCACTATCCCCACCACATCACACCACCACCACCGCCACAACCACCACACCATCACTATCCCCACCACCATCACACCACCACCACAACCACCATCATCACTATCCCCACCACCATCACACCACCACCACCACCACCACCACCACCACCACCACCACCACCACCATCACACCACCACCACAACCACCACCACCACCACCACCACCACCACCACCACCACCACCACCACCACCACCACCACCACCACCACCACCACCACCACCGCCGCCGCCGCCACCACAGATCCATGAATGCAGACTTTAAAAAAAGGTAAACACCAGCTGCCAAGATGGTGTATTCTAAATCTTACTACCCCGCCACCACCATCATTGTACACATACACACACATAGACAGGCACACATACATAGAGACACAGACACACAGACATATACATAGAGGCACACATACATACATACACATACAGACATATACATAGGGGCACACACACACACATACATAGGGGCACATACACAGAAACATACATACATACACAAACACAGAAACACACACACATACACAGAGGCACAAGCACACACATACATAATTAGAGAGGTACACACACATACACAAGTATAGACAGAGGCACACAATGTATGCCCCCCCCCCCTCCTCTCCTAAACAACTTTCACCCCAACCATCCACCCCTACACCAACACATCTGGTCTTTCTATAGGGATGGGGGGGGGTCAATAGCAACAGTGGTAACAGCAACAACAAAAACTACCACCACCACCTACCACTACTACCACCACCACCATTCCCCCACCCCACCCCTCCACTACAATCCCCACCACCACCAACACCACTACAACCCCCACCACCAACACCTCCAATACAACCCCACCACCACCACAACCTCCACACCACCACCAAAACAACCTCAACCTCCACCAACACAACCTCCACCACACCACCACCAACACTACCTCCACCACCACCAAAACAACCTCAACCTCCACCACCACCAACACTACCTCCACCACCACACCACCACCACCACTACCTCCACCACAACCTCCACCACCACCACTACCACCAACACAACCTCCACCTCCATCTCCACCACCACAACCCCGCCACCCCACGACCACCAACACAACCACCACTACTTATTACCCCCCCCCCCCACATACTATATGGGAGAAAGAAAGAGTAAATACCAGATATATCTGGTTGCAAATTCTAATTAGCAAAACTTCGAAATAAATAAATAAACAATAATACTTTTTAACATAGCTACAGAGTCAGCAATTTGAGGGGAAGGGTGGGAGGGGGAGTCGGCCCAGTACATAACTAGTACCTTATTTTATCAACCGCCTGAAAGATGATAGACAAAGTTGACCCCTAGCAGGTTTTGAACTCAGAACTTAAAAAAAAACCCTGAAGATGATCTGCATGACCACTTTACAATGTGGACTGGGTACTTTTTGTTGTGACACTTACATGACCACTTTACAATGTGGACTGGGTACTTTTTGTTGTGACACCTACATGACCACTTTACAATGTGGACTGGGTACTTTTTGTTGTGACACCTACATGACCACTTTACAATGTGGACTGGGTACTTTTTGTTGTGACACCTACATGACCACTTTACAGTGTGGACTGGGTACTTTTTGTTGTGACACCTACATGACCACTTTACAGTGTGGACTGGGTACTTTTTGTTGTGACACCTACATGACCACCTTACAGTGTGGGCTGGGTACTTTTTGTTGTGACACCTACATGACCACCTTACAGTGTGGGCTGGGTACTTTTTGTTGTGACACCTACATGACCACTTTACAATGTGGACTGGGTACTTTTTGTTGTGACACCTACATGACCACTTTACAGTGTGGACTGGGTACTTTTTGTTGTGACACCTACATGACCACTTTACAGTGTGGACTGGGTACTTTTTGTTGTGACACCTACATGACCACTTTACAGTGTGGACTGGGTACTTTTTGTTGTGACACCTACATGACCACTTTACAGTGTGGACTGGGTACTTTTTGTTGTGACACCTACATGACCACTTTACAGTGTGGACTGGGTACTTTTTGTTGTGACACCTACATGACCACTTTACAGTGTGGACTGGGTACTTTTTGTTGTGACACCTACATGACCACTTTACAGTGTGGACTGGGTACTTTTTGTTGTGACACCTACATGACCACTTTACAGTGTGGACTGGGTACTTTTTGTTGTGACACCTACATGACCACTTTACAGTGTGGACTGGGTACTTTTTGTTGTGACACCTACATGACCACTTTACAGTGTGGACTGGGTACTTTTTGTTGTGACACCTACATGACCACTTTACAGTGTGGACTGGGTACTTTTTGTTGTGACACCTACATGACCACTTTACAGTGTGGACTGGGTACTTTTTGTTGTGACACCTACATGACCACTTTACAGTGTGGACTGGGTACTTTTTGTTGTGACACCTACATGACCACTTTACAGTGTGGACTGGGTACTTTTTGTTGTGACACCTACATGACCACTTTACAGTGTGGACTGGGTACTTTTTGTTGTGACACCTACATGACCACTTTACAGTGTGGACTGGGTACTTTTTGTTGTGACACCTACATGACCACTTTACAGTGTGGACTGGGTACTTTTTGTTGTGACACCTACATGACCACTTTACAGTGTGGACTGGGTACTTTTTGTTGTGACACCTACATGACCACTTTACAGTGTGGACTGAGTACTTTTTGTTGTGACACCTACATGACCACTTTACAGTGTGGACTGAGTACTTTTTGTTGTGACACCTACATGACCACTTTACAATGTGGACTGGGTACTTTTTGTTGTGACACCTACATGACCACTTTACAGTGTGGACTGGGTACTTTTTGTTGTGACACCTACATGACCACTTTACAGTGTGGACTGGGTACTTTTTGTTGTGACACCTACATGACCACTTTACAGTGTGGACTGAGTACTTTTTGTTGTGACACCTACATGACCACTTTACAGTGTGGACTGGGTACTTTTTGTTGTGACACCTACATGACCACTTTACAGTGTGGACTGAGTACTTTTTGTTGTGACACCTACATGACCACTTTACAGTGTGGACTGGGTACTTTTTGTTGTGACACCTACATGACCACTTTACAGTGTGGACTGGGTACTTTTTGTTGTGACACCTGCATGACCACTTTACAGTGTGGACTGGGTACTTTTTGTTGTGACACCTACATGACCACTTTACAGTGTGGACTGGGTACTTTTTGTTGTGACACCTACATGACCACTTTACAGTGTGGACTGAGTACTTTTTGTTGTGACACCTACATGACCACTTTACAGTGTGGACTGGGTACTTTTTGTTGTGACACCTGCATGACCACTTTACAGTGTGGACTGGGTACTTTTTGTTGTGACACCTACATGACCACTTTACAGTGTGGACTGGGTACTTTTTGTTGTGACACCTACATGACCACTTTACAGTGTGGACTGAGTACTTTTTGTTGTGACACCTACATGACCACTTTACAGTGTGGACTGGGTACTTTTTGTTGTGACACCTGCATGACCACTTTACAGTGTGGACTGGGTACTTTTTGTTGTGACACCTACATGACCACTTTACAGTGTGGACTGGGTACTTTTTGTTGTGACACCTACATGACCACTTTACAGTGTAGACTGAGTACTTTTTGTTGTGACACCTACATGACCACTTTACAGTGTGGACTGGGTACTTTTTGTTGTGACACCTGCATGACTACTTTACAGTGTGGACTGGGTACTTTTTGTTGTGACACCTACATGACCACTTTACAGTGTGGACTGGGTACTTTTTGTTGTGACACCTGCATGACCACTTTACAGTGTGGACTGGGTACTTTTTGTTGTGACACCTACATGACCACTTTACAGTGTGGACTGGGTACTTTTTGTTGTGACACCTGCATGACCACTTTACAGTGTGGACTGAGTACTTTTTGTTGTGACACCTACATGACCACTTTACAGTGTGGACTGAGTACTTTTTGTTGTGACACCTACATGATCACTTTACAGTGTGGACTGAGTACTTTTTGTTATGACACCTACATGACCACTTTACAGTGTGGACTGGGTACTTTTTGTTGTGACACCTACATGACCACTTTACAGTGTGGACTGAGTACTTTTTGTTGTGACACCTACATGACCACTTTACAGTGTGGACTGAGTACTTTTTGTTGTGACACCTACATGACCACTTTACAGTGTGGACTGAGTACTTTTTGTTGTGACACCTACATGACCACTTTACAGTGTGGACTGAGTACTTTTTGTTGTGACACCTACATGACCACTTTACAGTGTGGACTGTGTACTTTCTGTTGTGACACATACACAACCACTTTACAGCATGAACTTCTAATAACAAAATAAATGAAAATGGTGATGTGTAGATATCTCCAACGACTCTTCCATGATGTCATTGTCTAAGGTCAAGACACCAAACAAATAAATATTTGAAATATATCCAAGTAGATATTGATTAATTTTTTTTTTAAATTACTTATTTCTTTTAATATCTAATCTTCACATTGCTGCTAATATTATAGTGAAAAGTATTGTAACAGATTGTGTACACCTAGCAATGATTTGCTGGATAAATAATTACTTTATTTTCAAGGCAACATAATTTTACAACCAATACCACCAACACTAGAGAGCTCAGTTCTAACAAGACTAGTGACCTCTCTACCATGTATGGCATAAATTGGGTAAGTTTTATAATACCACCAACACTAGAGAGCTCAGTTCTAACAAGACTAGGGACCTCTCTACCATGTATGGCATAAATTGGGTATGTTTTATAATACTAGCAACACTAGAGAGCTCAGTTCTAACAAGACTAGTGACCTCTTTACCATGTATGGCATAAATTGGGTATGTTTTATAATACCACCAACACTAGAGAGCTCAGTTCTAACAAGACTAATGACCTCTCTACCATGTATGGCATAAACTGGGTAAATTTTATAATACTACCTAGGGAGCTCAGTTCTAACAAGACTAGTGACCTCTCTACCGAGTATGGCATAAACTGGGGGTGTTTTATAATGCCAGCAAAATTAGAGAGCTCAGTTCTAACAAGACTAGTAACCTCTCTACCCTGTGACAGAAACTGGAAAAGAGAAAAATATAGGGAGAAAGAGAGTGAAAGAAAGTGAGAGAGAAAGCAATACTGTGTAGTAGTGAAATGGTTTCATTAAACACGGGCTACATGATACTGACATAGACAGTGAAATATTAGGAGCAATACAGATCTTCATAAGAATTCTCACACAAAATATCACATTGCATTATTACTTCTAGACGGGGTCGATAAAATAAAGTACCAGTAAGGTACTGGGTGGGTAATTGCTGGCTTTGTGCTGAAAGTAGAAACAATTATTACTTCTAGACAAAGGGCGGTGCATTGTCAGAATTGGTAAAGCGTTGGACATGATTTTTGGCATAGAGTTACGTCCCTTAAACTTCTGAGTTCAAATCCTGCCAAGGTTAACTTTGCCTTTCATCCTTACAGGGTTGATAAAATAAAGTACCAGTTGCGCAATGGGGTTGATTTAATTGACTTTTCCCTCCCATAAAATTGTTGCCCTTGTGCATAAATTAGAAACTATTGTTACTTCTAGACAACAAATAGTTTTAACTAGAGCAATGAAAATCCTTTTTCGATTATTTTATTTTTAATTTATTATTTATGTTTAGTGGGGGGGGGGGGGGTTATTGGTAATGGAGGGGGGGGGGAATCACTGGAATTCTCTGAAGAGTTGGAGACAAAAGACAGAATAAACACTATAAGAATCAAAAAGCATTACATGATAAGATCAACTTTACAGAGGGGTGGGGGAGAAGAAGAAAACGACATCAGCACAATCATCATCACCACCATCACAATCATCACCACCACCACCACCACAACCACCAACACCACCACCACCATCTCACCACCATCTCACCACCATCAACTGTATTGTGCCCAGGGAGAAGTTATAGAAGAGAATGTTGACAATTTAATCATATTTCTATTATCTCTTGACAATTGAAATCTAGGAGCATTTCTTGCCTGGAATATTCCAGTATGTAATCTTTGCCAGTGTTTGCTAATATTTGATTATTTCAAATACATTTTAGCTGGCTGCACTAAATACTTACTTATTCTTATTCTTACTGCTGTTGATGTTGTTGCTGTTGTTGTTGCTGTTGTTATTGAACTTCAAGAGTTTGATTAATTTGTGTAATACAATTAAGATACATGTTCCGTGATTGTGTGTGTGTGTGTGTGTGTGTGTGTGTGTCATTCATTTTAATTTATCATTCCTGATGATTTTCAAACCAATGAAACAGCTCTAGTCCTGCAGAAATCGTATATGGAGTTAAACAATAACTATAGCAACAACAACAACCCAATTATTTGCGCCAGATATCACAGTACGTTAACCCTTTAACCTTTAAACCGTATCCGGCCAGAATTCTTTCACCTCTTTCTGTCCAAACCAGCTGTAACTGACCACTCATACTGATGTTAAGGTTTTGTTCTCAAAATAGATAATATCA
>OZ024748.1:3438434-3443434 GCA_964016885.1 Eledone cirrhosa
AACTCCAGGTAGAAGGAGCAACGAGAAGGTGTGTGGCTGAGTGGTTAGAGAATTGGATTCGCAATTGTCAGGTTGTGGGTTTGATTCCCGGACCAGGCGATGTGCTATGTCCTTGAGCAAGACACTTTATATATACATGTATATGATATATAGTATGAAATGTCCAACTTCAAATTGAAAATGTACAAAGAAATTGGACATTTCATACTTAATGACCTTAATATATGTCATATATATCTAGAAAGGACATAATTTCATTAGCTTTGTTATATCTGAGTTATGATATATAGTAATATGTATGCTACTAAGTTATATTATATATACTTGCCTTAGTTATAGATCCCCCAAATATATATATATATATATATATATACATATATTTTTAGGCCACATCGATCGCTAATGACCATGGTTTGGCACAGTTTGTTTGTACAAGACCAGTAATCACCCATACATACCAGTCGCCCCTCTCCACGCCATCGATGTTGTCCAAGGGAAAGGCAATGGCTGATACAGCCAGGCACCAGTGACGTCGCAACTCATTTCTACAGCTGAGTAAACTGGAGCAACGTGAAATAAAGGGTCTTGCTTAAGGAAACAACACATCACCTGGTCCTTGAATCGAACCCACAACCTCTTCATTGCAAGCCCAATACTCTAGCCACTAAGCCATACATGCCTTCACTTTGCATGTGTATATATATATAAACACACATACAACAATCACATGTTCTTCAACACTCCCTCCACCTGCACCGCCACCACCCTCTTTCCACCACCACCACCACCACCACTGCCCTCTTCTCTCCACCACCACCCCCTGTCTTATATTATATTTTAGTAATTTCGACTTTAATCCATAAAGAGAAAACATCTTTTTTTTTATTTATTTCCTTTTTTCTGATTCGCTCTAAAGAAAAATATAATGAAGAAGACACCGAAGAAGGAAGGAGAGAGTGTGGAGTGGGGTGTGGGATGAGGATAGCACCGAGTGGGGGGGAGGGTATATTGTTTAAAAAAGCACCTGAATTCATGAAAGAAATTCAAGGGAAAAGGCTTCCTTCACTCAAGAAATATTTGTTAGTTTACAACAATGTCATTAATATTCTCAACCTGTTAGCAATATAATTAGAATTTTACAAGATAATTAATCACACACTATTGTAACTTGGCTGATTTGAATAATAATAATAATAACAATAATAATAATAGTAATAATAATGAAACTGGTTGTTCTGTTGTTTTTGTTGGTGTTGTTTTTTTAATTTGCTTCGACAAAATTTGTTTTTTGTATATTGTATTGAATTTTATTTTTTGTGGTTTTTTTTTTTTTGCTTTTTCAAATTAAAAGCAAAAAAAAACAACAGGAATAAACAGACAGACGGTAAACAATAAGTGTAATTTATTTTGGTAATACACATTATAAGAATATGTAAGGTAGAGAGACAGAAACAGAGAGAGAGAGGGATATATATATATATGTATATATATATATGTATATATTACATATATATATATATATATATTCATATATGTGTGTATATATATATATACATTTCCATTTGTTAATATTGTATACATATATGTTTATATATAGCAATTAGAAAGACCAATGGAAACGTGTTCCTTGGTCTGATTTGACGAGTTCCACCCCACTGTCAATATATATATATATATATATATATGTATATATGTGTGTGTGTGTGTGTGAGTCCCAGGTTCAATCAAGGGTAACCTCAGTAAGTAAGGTACTCAATATATTAGTAGAGTGTAAACATCATGATAGAAAGGGCTTCTTGAAGAGTAGAACTGATGATTTCTTTTGAATGAAACGTTCTAGTCCTGTAGAAGCCATTTCTATATTAAATATGATATATATACACATACGCATATATATATGCATATACACGTGTTTATATACATGTATATATAACCATCATCATCATCATATATATAGATAGATAGAGATAGGTAGGTAGAGGGGTGAGAAGGATGAGGAGGATAAAGAAATAGGAAGATATGTAGAGTGGTGACAATTCCCTCCCAAAATATATCAGTGAATCAGGTGTCATGGCTGGCAGGGCCATTTATTAAATAATGTTCCTTACAGACACCATTCTGTCAAAAGGTAGACAGTGACTTCGAAGTTTTACCTGTGCTCTGTCGGTCCACTAGTAACAGGTTCTTACAAAAATATTTTCTGTAAATCATCTTAGGAATATTTTTATTTCTTTTTTTTTTTGCTTTATTTTCTTGTCCCTCCTTCCCCGGAGTAGGGGACAACACACATAACAAGGGGTCAGGTCAGGTTTGTCTTAACAGCATTATAGGCCCCCCCGGGCAAAGCAGAGCACTGGGGGTCCTACCTACACAACCACTCACAGGAATAAAAATACAAATGGGCTCCCTATCCTCGTGGGGCCCCCGGGCAACTGCCCAGCGTGCCCATGCGTTAAGACGGCCCTGGGTCAGGTCAGGATACAAAAGGTTAAAAGAGAAACAAACAAAATTGTGAAGGCTTACTTACCAGTAATAACCAAAGCAGAAGCTTGTGTCAGCTTTATAATAATTACAAATCATCTCAGGTAACTAGAAAAGGTAAAAAGAAAACAAAAAAAAAACAATTATTAATGATGAATAAATTGTAAAAAGAAAATATTCTTTTTAATTGTTTTATAGGTTAGAGAGTGGGAAGAAAGGGCAATAACCCTGTCTCTCCAAGGATAGGGAGGATAAACCATGGTTAGAGAGAGAGAGAAAAGAGGATAATGACTGTCTCCCCAAAGAGGAGAAACCAAGATTTATAAGGACAGACTATCGAGAGGATTTCTAAACAGTTTCAATCTACCCAATATCATTCACAAAGTCTAGGTCAATCTGAGGTTATGGCAGGAGACCCTTGTTCAAAGTGCCATCCAGTGGAATCAACCCCAGAATTTATCTACTCAATTTTACTCAGGTCTTCACTGACCTAAAATTATGTTGTTGTCTAGCTAGATCAAAACTAAAACCTGTCTTCCCAATTTCATTCACAAAGAGAGAGAGAGAGAGAGAGAGAATGTGTGTCTGTGGTATTGAGACTGAGCAGACTACTAATCATGGGAGTACTCAATGTACAGGGTGATGCAGAGTAGGTATAGAGATATGTAAAATACCAACTATGGTCGGGATTATATCTTTCTCTCTCTCTCTCTACATATATATATCATCATTTTCATCATCATCATTTCATTTTACATCCACTTTTCCCTGCTTGCAAGGGTGGGACAGGAACTGATTCTGGCTTGATTTCTACAGCTGGATGCCCTTCCTAACACCAACATCATGTGCTTTTTCGTGGCACCTCCACGACCACTTTACAGTGGAATGATATAGACCCCAGTCCCTATCATCTCATTTCTACAGCTGAGTAAACTGGAGCAATGTAAAATAAAGTGTCTTGCTCAAGGAAACAACACATCACCCGGTCTGAGAATTGAACTCACAACCTTTCGATTGCAAGGCCAATGCTCTAACCACTAAGCCATGTGCCTCCATATATATATAACAACTAGAAATTGATTAACATATAAATAAACATATGAAACAATGACAGGGGATAATTTTTACAAGTGTGTAAGCACACATAGCTAGGTAGGTAACTAAATAAAGTTAACTAGAACTTCAAAAATAGTGTGTTTACACACTTTATTATCCCCGTTGATTGTTTCATATGTTTATTTATATGTTAATCAATTTCTAGTTGTTATAAAATGCTCGGACCTATTCATTAGAATCTTGGAGCTTATTTTACGGGTGATATGGCGCATGCCTTTCTGGCATGACACCCATAATTTTGATTTAGATTAAATTCATTTTGATCTATCTTAATTTTAGATATAGATATATATATAGAGAGAGAGAGAGATAGATATATATATATTCCAGACTTTATGGGGACACGATAATCTTTTAAGTGCTAAGGGCTTCAAAAGGACCTTAATCTGGCCTTCATTGAACCTCTTGGCCTCATTGTCATACATACACTAAGTGTATATCTGGAAAATCAATTATATAAAAACCACAAGAACAACAGCCACATAAAATGTCCAAGACCAATATAATATATATTATAGCAAAAAATGTGAATATTTTATATATAGTCTTCTAAATTTGAGGAAGGTCAATATGAAATCAGTAGCTTCTAGAACTTACATAAATAATAAAATATGTATATATATATTTCTTTATTTGCCACAAGGGCGCACAAGAAAAGGGGACAATACAAGGACATATGCCACGGATTTTACATACAATCGTGTAAAAAAAATGTTTTAAACAAATTCAACAATCGAAATCCCCAATTGGGGGGAGGCGTTACAAATGGGTTGTTTAATACCCCGTAGATAGAACAACCCTCA
The DNA here is from genome assembly GCA_964016885.1 of Eledone cirrhosa. Taxonomy (NCBI): domain Eukaryota; kingdom Metazoa; phylum Mollusca; class Cephalopoda; order Octopoda; family Eledonidae; genus Eledone; species Eledone cirrhosa. Next base: position 3,442,835 of record OZ024748.1, read on the forward strand.
ACTTCAGGAGCATGTTGTGCAAGTGCTCCTTTCTTCTTTTCGCTCTCTTCTTCAACCTACAGGTTTATATATATATATATATATATATATATATGTTTTTGTGTATATATATGTATATATATATATATATATATGACAGTGTTAACCCTGATAGGGATGTATATGAAATCATATATGTGTAAATATATACAATAAACATATATATCCCTGTTATATCTGTTATATATGTGGTGTGTGTGTAGTACATATATACATATTTCCATGTGTGTGTGTGTGTGCGTATATATATATAATAATGAAATTATTGTGTAAAGTGCTCAGGTGCACTACAACTCGTCAAAGGTGCATGTATAGTACATAGAATAATACACAAATGTCAGGGAAGTGAATAGTGTATGAGTCATGGTATACATGTGTGTATGTGTATGGAGGGGGAACATTAGGTGTAGTGTTGGTGAATCTCGGGAAGCATGGAGGCCTTAAAGGTTGCAGTGTCTCGACAGCTAACAACCGATGCAGGTAGTTTGTTCCATGCTTCAGCAACTCTGAGCGTGAAAAAATGTTTCCGAAAGTCATGGGAACTGTACTGTTTTCTAATTT
>OZ024748.1:3450934-3465934 GCA_964016885.1 Eledone cirrhosa
GGTGATGGTGGGGAGAGGCGGGAGTGTATCCTTCTATTAATTAGTTAGTTGTAGAACAACTGACAGAGATAACCCAGGCAAGGACAACAGAATTAACTCACCCACACCCTAGCAATTATCGAATGACCATATAAAGTCTTCAATGACTGAGTTTTTTCTTTTTCTATTTCATAATTGATTCTGTGAAAACCTCAGTTTATAATTTGTCCTTGTCCTTGCACTCCCAAAGCTGTCACCTTGGGGCAAATGAAATTATTATTATTATTGAGGGCAGTGGATTGACAGTATCGGTAGAGTGTCGGACACAATGCTGCGCAGCATAGAGTTATGGCCCTTTAAGGCATAGAGTTATGGCCAGGTGAACTTTACTTGTCATCCTTATGGAAGTCGATAAAATAAAGTACCAGTAATACACTGGAGTCAACTTAATCGACTTACCCCTCCCCAAAAATTGCTTGCCTTGTGCCTATAGTAGAAATATGGATTGGCAGTATCGGTAGAGGGTCGGAGGCCATACTTTGTAGCATAGAGTTATGCCCCTTTACGGTCTGAGTTCAAATCCTGCCGAGGTTAACTTTCATTCTTATGGGGTCTCGATAAAATAAAGTACCAGTAATTAACTGGGTAATTACTGGCCTTGTGCCAAAAAGTAGAAACAATTATTATTATTATTATAATGTGCAGTTGACTCATGTTATTTTAACAGTCAGTCGGTCCTCTAGTTTTTCTTTGTTATTACTTTTTTTAATGCAAGTGTCTTTCTGATAACATGTACCACTATTACCACCACTACCACTACCACTACCCACACTCCCAACACACCACCAATATTAATATAATCACCACTATCATCATTATCATCATCATAAAGTGGTAATACAAAAAAAAAAAAAAAAAAAAAATCTTCAAAATAGGAAAGATAATCAAATCCCTTGTAACACCCTCCCCCAGCCCTCTGCCAATAACCCCCCTCCCCCTAAGTCCATGCCATGGCAACCATTGATGTCTCTTGCTTATTAAACGGGGCTGAAGTGACAACCTCTGGGATGGGGGGAGGGGGATAAGACAGAGAGGATCAGGTTTTTAGTATTAAGTCACAACATACAGTATTAGACAGTTTTTGGTTCAAGATGAGAGTGAGAGAGAGAAGGGGAGGTGTTGAGAGAGAAGGGGTGATGGTGAGAGAGAGAGAGAGAAGGGGTGATGGTCGGTGAGAGAGAGAGAGAGTGGAGTGACAGTGATAAAAAGAAAAAGTGGGTGAGAAAGAGAAGGGGTGGTAGTGATAGAGAAAAAGAGTGGGTGAGAGAGAGACTGAGTGAGTGAGAGAGAGACTGGATGAGAGAGAGACTGAGTGAGTGAGAGAGAGAGATGATGATAGGAACAGTCCATACATTGGGCAAACTGACCGATGGTGAAAGGGGTTCAAGCAGTGACCCTCATTTATAAATATTGAGGGCTACATTATTCAATGTCTGGTTCTTTATTTAATCCTTTCATTAACAATATTTCTAACAAAATCCATTGTTTCAATTAATTAATGAAAAATTTGGAGATATTTACTAAAATATTAATTATTTTATTATTAAGATGGCTTCTGTAACTAAACAAAAAGGTTTTTAATATCAACATTATGTTGGGAGAGATTTTAATTTAAATAGGGTTCCTTTAAAATAAGTGATTTTGTTTCATAGAACTAGAGTTGGTGGTGGGGTGGGTGGGTTGGTTACTATCAAAAGAGTTGACTTTATACACAAACTTATATATCAACAGTCGATCGATTTTGTCAAATCGGACCGAGGTAACAATGTTTCCATTGATCTTTACAATTGCTAATACTATTTACCAGTCACAACTCCAGGTAGAAGGAGCAACATGAAATAAAATGTTTTACTCAAGGACACAACACATCACTGAGTGGTTAGAGAATTGGATTTGTAATTGTGAGGTTGTGAGTTCGATTCCTGAACCGAGTGATGCGTTATGTCCTTGAGCAAGACACTTTAGTTCACGCTGCTCCTTCTTCTACCAGGAGTTGCGACCAATAGATAGTATTAGCAATTGGAAAGACCAACGGAAACATTGTTACCTCGGTCTGATTTAATCGTCCTTGTTATCTTATTTCACTATAATACACCCTGTCTAGCTCTACACCTCGACACTGAAGTGAACCTAAACACCGAGTACTCACCCGGGTGAACTACAGTAACTCCAAGTTACACTCCCTGGATATATATATATATATATATACATATATATATATATACATATATATATATATACATATATATATATATATATATATGTGTATATATTAGCTCTTAGTTCGGCTTGTTCCATTGGTCACATCGGTCAACCAATCGTCCTCAGTGGTAGCTTCTTGACATCCGTGTCAAGGGATGTTTGATGGTTGTGTGCACACACACACACACACACACACACACACACACACACACACACACACATACACATACATATACACACTCACACATACAGTGTAATCTCGGCATTATAATAAATAATTATGCTCTACTTTGGTATTGAGCACTTTTCCCTCAAGTTTGTAAGTTCCAACAAACAAATGTGTCTGCATGTGAGTGTGTGTCTGCATGTGAGTGTGTGTGTGTCTCTATGTGTGTGTGTATGTATGCATGTGTGTGTGTGTGTGTCTGCATATGTGAGCATGTGTGTGTGTGTGTGAGCGTGTGTGTGTGTGAGCGTGTGTGTGTTGAGAAAGAAAAAACATTTTGAGAATGAAATAAAAGAAAAAAGATGAGGGGAGAGGCAGAGAGAGAGAAAGAGGGAGAGACTGGTTGAGAGCAAGAGGGAGAGACTGGTTGAGAGCAAGAGGGAGAGACTGGTTGAGAGCAAGAGGGAGAGGCAGAGAGAGAGAAAGAGGGAGAGACTGGTTGAGAGGGAGAGGCAGAGAGAGAGAAAGAGGGAGAGACTGGTTGAGAGCAAGAGGAAGAGGCAGAGAGAGAGAAAGAGGGAGAGACTGGTTGAGAGCAAGAGGGAGAGGCAGAGAGAGAGAGAGAAAGAGACTGGTTGAGAGCAAGAATCCATAAGAAATATTGAGGCAGTAAATGTTTTTTTCTTGCTAAAATTAAGTTCCTTTTAACATTATCAGCTTTCTTGTAAAGTAAGAAATATTTCCCTATCAATTAATTTCAGTTGTTCACAAAAAAACTGGAATTTAAATAGAATTGGGAGGGAGTTTTTATATATAATTATTTAGTAAAGGTTGTGTGGCTTAGTGGTTAAAGTGTTGGGTTACAGTTGTGAGGATGTGGTTTAGTGGTTAAAGTGTTGGGTTTACAGTTGTGAGGTTGTGGTTTAGTGGTTAGAGTGTTGGGTTTACAGTTGTGAGGTTGTGGTTTAGTGGTTAGAGTGTTGGGTTTACAGTTGTGAGGTTGTGGTTTAGTGGTTAGAGTGTTGGGTTTACAGTTGTGAGGTTGTGGTTTAGTGGTTAGAGTGTTGGGTTTACAGTTGTGAGGTTGTGTGGTTTAGTGGTTAAAGTGGTGGGTTTATGGTTTCACTCAGTCAGTAAAAGAGGTCTGGGGATCTCGTCGAATCAGACTAAAGAAAAAAAAAAGGCTGAGAAACCAGACTGAAGACATGGCTGTACCATTGCGGAGATGGGCTTCAGTCCCATTGTGTGGCACCTTAGGCAAGTGTCTTCTTCTGTAGCCTCAGGTGTGTGTATGTGTGTGTGTGTATATATATATATATATATATCATAGATTGAGTTATAAACTCAAAATAGTCTTTTACAATTAAATAGCTCAAAGAAGGGTATCTTTCCGAGCCGTGTAATATAATTGGATATATGAGAGGGATGAACACAGAATTGTAAATGACCAAGTTAGCTAGGTTGAAAAAATACTAATTTAAAACAATATGGTTTGCCTGACTCAATTTAACATAATAAATCAATAAAAATAACAAACCTATATCGGACAATAGCCTTTGATACCCCAGACAGACCAAAATCTGTTTCACAAGAATTATTAAGTGAAAGCCAGAATTCCTGTGCTCATCTGCAGGTATCCAGGAAAATTTGTACCTTTCACTTCAAAAGATCTAAGAAGACAAAGATATGCTGATATAAACACACGTCGCAGAGCCTAGCACGTCTAATATTCATGCTGCTAAAAATACGCCTTCATATATATATATATATATGAAGGCTTGTGGCTGAGTGGTTAGAGAATTGGATCCACATCTTGAGGTTGTGAGTTCGATTCCTGGACTGGGCGATGCGTTATGTCCTTGAGCAAGACACTTTATTTCTCGTTGCTCCTTCTACCTGGAGTTGCAACAGATAGATAGTACCAGAAACTGGAAAGGGCAATGAAAACATTCTTTCCTCGGTCCGATTTGTCGAAAGTCGATCGATCCTTTTATAAATATATACACATATATATATATATATATATATATATATATATATATATATATATATATATATATATATATATATATAAAGGTTAAACAAGGTTCAATGAATAAATCAAAGAATGAGTTTTACAATAGATTGGAAGCACTCAACAGTATTGGTTTTCCGAAGTTATTAATATTAATTCAAAATATTAACAAAAATAGAACTTCTTGTGATCAAGTATATTTTATTATACATATTTCAGAGGTACTGAGCTAACTTCAACAGTACGTCCTCATCAGATAAAATAAGATGATGCATGACTGGATTTTAACCATCTACTATGTCAGGGTTTGTTATGCATCATCTTATTTTATCTGATGAGGATGTACTGTTGAAGTTAGCTCAGTACCACTGAAATCATCATCATCATCGTTTAACGTCCATCTTCCACGCTAGCATGGGTTTGGACGGGGATTTTCCCACTTGAGGCAAGATTGGTTGTCTTGCTCAGGACTGCCTGGCGGGTTATCTACGGCTGGATGCCCTTCCTAACACCAACCACGTTTACAGTGTGGACTGGGAGGTTTTTACCGTGTTACCAACACGGCCACATTACGGCGTGGAGTGTGTGTTTTTTTGTCGTGACACCTACACGACCTCATTTGTTTAGGACTGGATGTTGTGGTACCAACATAACATTACATCAAAAGGGGTGGTGTGGATGGAGTGGGGGTAGTGGGACGGGGGTGTATTTTTGTTAAGAATGTATAATAAAATATACTTGATCACAAGATGTTCTATTTTTGTTAATATTTTGAATTAATATATATATATATATATATATATATATATATATATATATATATATATATATATATAAATTAGAATTGCAAAAAAAAAAAGAAATACTCTAATGAGAGATTTTTTTTTTAAATTGAAGATGTTTTTAATGGGGAAGATTTTAAAACAGTGCCAGCTAATGCAATTCCAATCTACATTGACCTCAATAATTTATGGAATTCTCTTTAAAGAAATGAAACTAAAATCAGTGAAAAGTGAAGTTCTATTTGTTTCTTATTTTTCCTACTTAGCAGCAATAAAAAAATATATACATATACTATATACATATATATATATACTCACACAGACACATATATATACACACACATGCCCATATATATGCGTGAGTGTGTGTGTCTGTATCTGTGTGTGTGTGAGAATCCCGGGTTCAATCAGGGGTAACCACAGTAAATAAGGTACTCAATACATTAGTAGAGTGTAAACATCAAGTTTAACATAGAATAGCTTCTACAGGACTAGAAGTGTTTCATTCAAAAGAAATCATCAGGAAAACACTGATGATTTCTTCTGAATGAAATGAAACAGTTCTAGTCCTGTAGAAGCCATTTCCATATTAAACCTGATATATATAGAAGTAGTTCCACAACAGATAGTTCACCATACCGACAACAAATGTTTCACCTCATCCGGATTCTCAGCTCGGTCTAATATACATGACAACCCTAATATATATATATACATGACAACCTTTAATTTAATTTTGGATATATATATATATGCAGAGGTTGTATTTAATTTGTTGGGATTCAACAAGCTTAAAAATGTTATAACTGATATAAAGCACTCAACAAGTTAGTGGAGTAAATACACAATATATTAATAAGTGGAAACTATATTTATAAAACCATATTTATTTTATTATACATATTTCAATGGCCACCAAGGCAAATTATGGTGCACTTTCATCAGATAAAATACAGATTTGGTTTATAAATAAATATTGACATACCCCGAAAAAAAGACAACCTTAACGGTTGGAGCTTCCTTTTTTTTCCGGGTATGTAAATATTTATTTATAAAACAAATCTGTATTTTATCTGATGAAAGGGCACCATAATTTACTTTGGTTGCCCTTGAAATATGTATAATAAAATAAATATGGTTTTATAAATATAGTTTCCATTTGTTAATATATGTATATATATATATATACATATATATATATACATATATACATATATTTTTTTCGGAATGTTTTTGACTGCTGTTTCTTGTAAACAAACATTTGTCTCATTCTGACGTCAATAGCCATGTATTTCCTCATGTGCGTTTTTCATAATCACGCATGATGTTGAACTGGCCAGCTTTAAAATTCCCTTTTTGGCATATTAATCTGTGAGAGTCCTGGTTATCGAGTTGAGCTCTGCTGATGATGAATTCCAACCGTGACCACTAAAGTTTTCATGAAATAGTCTTTAAGACTATACAGAGCATTTGAAGTTTTTTCAAAATTGAAGGATAAGTATTTTAGACTTTATTTTATCATGAGTTAAGGCTCTATTGATTTTTCCCTGGATTTCACTAAATTCTGTGGATGAATCTATATCCTGATTCTATTTGAGATGAGTTTGAATTAATTTTCCCACATCTTACGTTAACTACTTTTCCCATTTTGACTCTATAGTCACTTATATATTATGGAATGCTGTTCGCTTTTCGCTGCAGTGTTTTCTAAAGAAATATATGTATATATGTATATATATATATATATATATCATCATCATCATCATCATCATCAACGTTTAACGTCCGTGTTCCACGCTTGCATGGGTTTGGACGGGGGTAGTCCCACTTGAGGCAAGAGTGATTGTCTTGCTCGCATAGGACTGTCTGGCAGGTTTTTTACAGTTGGATGCCCTTCCTAACACCAACCACATTTACAGTGTGGGTCTGGGAGGTTTTTACCGTGTTGCCTACACGGCCACATTACAGCATGGACTGTGTTTTTTTGTCGTGACACCTACACGATCTCATTTGTTTCGGCCTGGATGGCGCGGCACCAACATAACTTTACATAGAACGGGGTGGTGTGGATGGGGTGGGGGTGGTGGCGGGACGGGGTGTATTTTGTTAGAGATGCCTACTGGCAAGGCGGGTCTTCTCTGTTACTGAGTACCGCCAAAGGTCTCGGTCCAGTGACATTGTCTTGGAGAGGTGTAAGTGTGTGAGGTCGGAGTTTATCAGCTCATCCCATGTTTTTCTAGGTCTGCCTATTCCGTGGCTACCGTCTATATATATATATATACATATATATATATACATATACATATATATATATACATATATATACATATATATATATATATACATATACATATATATATATATATACATATATATATACATATATATATATATATATATATACATATATATATATACATATACATATATATATATACATATATATATATACATATATATATATATATACATATATATATATACATATACATATATATATATACATATATATACATATATATATATATATACATATACATATATATATATATATACATATATATATACATATATATATATATATATATATATATACATATATATATATATATATATATATATATACATATATATATATATATATATATATATACATATATATATATATATATATATATATATATATTAGGTATAGGATTATCCAAGATGTAGTAATGGTTAATTACTACACTGGATATGGTTGACGTACGGTAAGAGGTTACCCTACGAGTTATGGAAGAATTGTTGAAGAAACTTAGTTCCTGATCCTTCTGTATTCCGGAGTGTATATAAAGAATGAATAATAACAGGTAGACATCATAAAAAGGTAATTTATTCCGTGTGCTTACAAGTGTTTCCACGGTGGTACTGCAGCCTAGTTATGCTATGTGCAAATTCACAAGTACTTGCAGAACTCAAATATCCAATGCTGTGACCACTGTTTCCTCAGAGCAGAATGGTATAATGTACAATGTAAATACCCTTAAGTGGGGTTGTTGGGGAAGATAGAGTAGAAAAGGAAGAGAGAAAAGTAGGGAAGAGGGAGAGAGAAAGAAAGATATGCAGGGGTTGGAGAAGTAGGAGAGAGTGGCTTGTAGATATCTTAATCAAAATGTTATGGTAGGGGTTTTATTATACTGGTTACTTTTGGAGAGATGCGTTGATAGTTAAGGTCGGAATTATTTATTGCCCCAAAGGGCAGGTTCATAGATGTTGAGAGGGAGGTAGGCCAATATATATATATATATATATACATATATATATATATATATTAATATATGTCAGAGCTACGAGAGACCTGCTCTCTATCCAGCACCTATATTATGTCAACCAAGGGACCTCGTTCTCCTCCTCTTCCACACACAGGTATCAGATACACACACACACACACGTGTCAGGTACACACACACAGGTATCAGGTACACACACACAGGTATCAGGTACACACACACAGGTATCAGGTATACACACACACACACAGGTATCAGGTACACACAGACACAGGTATCAGGTACACACACACACAGGTATCAGGTACACACACACAGGTATCAGGTACACACACACACAGCTATCAGGTACACACACAGGTATCAGGTACACACACAGGTATCAGGTACACACACACAGGTATCAGGTACACACACACAGGTATCAGGTACACACACACACAGCTATCAGGTACACACACAGGTATCAGGTACACACACAGGTATCAGGTACACACACACAGGTATCAGGTACACACACACAGGTATCAGGTACACACACACACAGCTATCAGGTACACACACAGGTATCAGGTACACACACACAGGTATCAGGTACACACACACAGGTATCAGGTACACACACACAGGTATCAGGTACACACACAGGTATCAGGTACACACACACAGGTATCAGGTACACACACACAGGTATCAGGTACACACACACGTGTCAGGTACACACACACAGCTATCAGGTACACACACAGGTATCAGGTACACACACACACAGCTATCAGGTACACACACAGGTATCAGGTACACACACACACACACACAGGTATCAGGTACACACACACAGGTATCAAGTACACACACACACAGGTATCAGGTACACATACACAGATATCAGGTACACACACACACACACAGGTATCAGGTACACACACACAGGTATCAGGTACACACACACACAGGTATCAGGTACACACACAGGTATCAGGTACACACACACAGGTATCAGGTACACACACACAGGTATCAGGTACACACACACAGGTATCAGGTACACACACACAGGTATCAGGTACACACACACACACACATGTATCAGGTACACACACACAGTTATCAGGTACACACACACATACTTCACCATGTTACCATATTTTCTAATGAAGTACATTCTATTTCAATTAATTAAAAATTTTGAGAGATTTACTAAAATTATTAATTATTTCATTATTAGATAATAACTTAACAAATGGCTTCTATATGAAATTATGTTTGGAAATTTAAATATAAACCCCTTAAAATTGTATTTCATAGGACTGGACCCAGCGCTGGGTTAAGCCAGCTATTCAAAGGGTTAACTACTTTATTACTTCCATTAAGGTACCAGATTGTCCAAGGGCAGGACAGCCAGAAAATGAGACATTATCAAGTGTGTTTTGTGGTGGTAATTAATTAGTGGAATAAAACTGACACTTAATTCTTTAGCATTTAAACCGGTCATATCCAGCCAGAATTCTCTCACCTCTTTCTCTGTTCAAACCAACTTTAACCGGTTGCTTTTACTTATGTTAAGGTATTCAAAGTAAAAACCTACTACAGTCAGTAGGCATCTCTATCAAAACACACCCCCGTCCCACCACCTCCACCCCACCCACACCGCCCCTTTCAATGTAAAGTTATGTTGGTCCCACAACATCCAGGCCGAAACAAATGAGATCGTGTAGGTGTCACGACAAAAAACACACAGTCCACGCTGTAAATGTGGCCGTGTAGGCAACACGGTAAAAACCTCCCAGCCCCACACTGTAAATGTGGTTGGTGTTAGGAAGGGCATCCAGCTGTAGAAAACCCGCCAGACAGTCCACGCTGTAATGTGGCCGTGTAGGCAACACGGTTAAAAACCTCCCAGCCCCACACTGTAAATGTGGTTGGTGTTAGGAAGGGCATCCAACTGTAGAAAACCCGCCAGACAGTCCTATGCGAGCAAGACAACCACTCTTGCCTCTAGTGGGAAAACCCCCGTCCAAACCCATGCAAGCGTGGAACACGGACGCTAAACCTGATGATGATGATGATGATGATGATTGTTCTCAAAATAAATAATATCAAAATCTCATAGATTCGATATTATGTGAGGTAAAGACTTTACCACAAAAATACAATAGTAAATATAGAGTAATGTAAATGGTAAAGGGTTAATGTGTTCTTAATGTGTTCATCTCTTAACTATTTTGATACCAACTTGTCTAAAACTACCTCTGGTTCTATGAAACAAACTTATTTTAAAGGATTCCTATTAACCCTTTACCATTTACATTACTCTATATCTACTGTTGTATTTTCGCAGTAAAGGCTTTACCTCACATAATTATCTTACATAATATCAACTCTATGAGACTTTGATATTATTTATTTTGAGAACACTACCTTAATATCAGTATGAGTGGCCAGTTACATCGGTGGGAGATGTAAGTTCAATTTTTTTCCACACACAGACACACACAAATACATATATATATATATATATATATATATATACACACACAATCACACACACAAATACATATATATATACACACACACAATCACAGACACACTCACACACACAAATACATATATATACACACACACAATCACACATATAACACACACACACATTCATACATACACAGACACCCACAGAGACACTCACACAAGGACACACACACACACACACATATGTATCGAAATTATCCAGTATGTTTCTGAATACAGACAGAGAGAGGAAAGTCTTGAAAACAGCAGAAAGAGAAGAAATAAGCGAAAAAGAAGAACCATTTCTCTCTCCAGCAACATTTAACATAACAATAAGTGTTTTGGCTTGTATTTCAAACAAAAAGGTTTCCATGGTAACTTAAATACCAATCAATAAATATAGGAAATGAATCAACTGCTGTGAAAAGAAGAAGAGCAGGAGTTTGATAATGTTAGAAATGACATTAATAATAGCAACATGAGAAAACAAGACTACTTTTTAATAGCTTAATTTCACTTGGTTCTCTTCTCTTCTCATTACCAACCAACTAACTAACCAGCCAGCCAACCAACCAACCAGCCAGCCAACCTGCCAGCCATTCAGTCAGGCAACCAACCAACCAACTAACCACCAACCAACCATCCAACCATCAACCAACCATCCAACCACCAACGAACCATCCATCCAACCACCCAACCAAATAGAACCCAACCAGCACCCAACCACCCTTTGCTATCATTGTAACACCCCCACCCCCACCCCTACTACATATTTCAATATTTGAAATATGCTACACTTAATTATAATCATTAAGTCGAAGAAAAAATATATTTTTTTATTTTTAAATTTATATTTTTATAAAAATTTAACTCCCCGCTTCCCCTAAAAAATGGTTTAGCTTAAAGAATAGAGAGGGAGAGAAAGAGAGAAGTAAAGGGAGACGTAGAGAGAGGGGGTAGAAGTAAAGGGAGAAAGAGAGAGTGAGTAGCAGAGAGAGAGAGTGATAGAGAGAGAGTGATAAAAAGAGAGAATGAGTAGTGGGGGGGGGGGGGGGAAGAGAGGGTGACAAAGTGATAGAGAGGGGAGAGAGAGTGATAGGAAAGAGAAGTCAACATCTCTCTTAATTATAATAATGGTTTCTGATTTAGGCACAAGGCCAGCAATTACCCCAGTACATTACTGGTACTTTATTCTATCGACCCCGTAAGGATGAAAGGCAAAGTTAACCTTGGCGGGATTTGAACTTAGAATGGAAAGGGCCATAACTCTATGCGTCAAAGCATGGCGTCCGTCCCTCTACCGATACTACCAAATAATAATTGTTTCTACTTTTGGCACAAAGCCAGCAATTACCCAATACATTACTGGTACTTTATTTTATCGACCCCGTAGGGATGGTTTCTGATTTAGGCACAAAGCCAAAGATTTTGTGGGGTAGGGGAAATTTGATTAAATCGACCCTGGTGCATTACTGGTACTTTATTTTATCGACCCTGTAAAAATGAAAGGCAAAGCTAACCTCTGCGGGATTTGAACTCGGAACATAAAGTTTGAAATAATAATGCTATCCAACTCACTGCTTAAAAACATATCTCTCTCATAGATATATAGAGAGATAGAGAGAGAGAGATGAGGGTTGATTTATATATATATATATATATATATATATATATATTATATGAAAAGATTCAGGACCCCGACAGCTGAGCTCCGGCCATTTCAAAGCTAGATCCAAACTGAAGCGCCAGTATTCAAACAGCAGGAATCTAGATGAAATTATCAAGGGCTCCTGAATCATTTCATATTACCCACTCTACTACCCCAAGTATCGAGTACTCTGGTGGGTTATGGTCCACCTGGTATTTTACCACACCCTATCTGATATATATGTATATGTATGTATTTATATCAAATATTGAGTTATAAACTCAAAATAGTCTTTTACAATTACAATTGTATGTATTTATATAAACTGCAAAGTGGTCGTGGAGGTGTCACGGCAAAAAATCACCCAGCACTCACTGTAAATGAGGTTGTTATTAGGAAGGGCATCCAGCTGGAGAAACCAAGCCAAAATCAGTTCCTGTATGAGCAAGACATGGTCACCCGATCTGGCATTGCCCACAACAGGACAACCCGTCTAACCCATGCTAGCGTGGAAGAATGGACGTAAAACGACGGTGATGATGATGATGATATATATATATATATATATATATATATATATATATATATATATATATAACATCATCATCACCATTTAACATCTACTTTCATCCGTGAAAAGTACATTTGGGATTCACTGATGATCAGTTGATGAATGTGGAGAATGAGTTGAAGGAAGGGGGACTAACCCCAGTAGACTCAACAGTTACAGGATCAAAGAAGGAAACGAAAGAGATGGAAAATAGTAAAGCTGCTGGATCATGAGAGATAGTCACTGAGATACTGAGAACATCTGATGAAGTAGGGGTAAAGCTAGATGCCTTCCATAGTGTATTAGGTAATACATGATGGGGGTCATACCTAATGATTGGTGTAGCAATAGAATCATTTATTATTACAAGGGACAAAGTTATGTATTATTGATAGAAAGGAGCAACTAGTGAGACATTAACCCATTACCATTTAAACCTGCCATATCTGGCCAGAACTCTATCACCTCTTTCTGTTCAAACTGGTCGTAACTTGCTACTCATACTGACTTTAAGGTATTGTTCTCAAAATAAATAACATCAAAATCTCATAGATTCGATATTATGAGAGATAAATACAATAGTATATATAGAGTAATGTAAATGCTAAAGGGTTAAACTGGCTGTAACTGGCTGCTCATACTGATGTTAAGGTATTGTTCTCAAATAAATAATATCAAAATCTCGCAGATTCGATATTATGTGAGATAATTATGTGATATGAAATAAAGTGTTTAGCATAAAAATACAATAGTAAATATAGAGTAATGTAAATGCTAAAAGGTTTAACAGATGGATCAAGTTATGAAAGTGATGGTAAATGTTGTTTTAACACCACTAAAGAAAATAGTCAAATTAGTTGAGATGCAGTTTGGTTTTGTGCCAGGAAGATGCATTATAGATACTCTCGTTTTAGTGAGACAACTACAGAAAATTCCTAGCTAAGTGTAATCTGCTAAATCTAACTTTCAGTGATCTGAAGAAGGCCTTTGACAGAGTTCCATGATATATTATCTGCTGGTACTTGAGGATAGATGAATGGTTTATGAGAACAGTGCAAATGATGTACACAGGTGCTGTCAACAAAGTTAGAGTAGCTAATGAATTCAGTGAGAAATTCAATCGACAGGTGAGTGTTCATCAGAGCTCAGTTCTGTTTATAATAATCCTCCAAGACATAGAGGAGGAAATTCTTGGATGCTAATAAACTGGTTCTTATAGCTAAATAATTATTTCTATAAGCTTTGATATCTAACAAAGGATTTGTTCTAGTTCATGTCAACATGAAAGAGTCCTCATCATCATCATCATTGTTATTATTAAGGGAGGTGGATTGGCAGTATCGGGGTCGATAAAATAAGGTACCAGTAATGCACTGAGGTAATTGCTGGCCTTGTGCCAAAAGTAGAAACAATTATTATTATCATTATTATAATGGAATTAGCAGAGTCGTTAGAACGTCAGATAGAATGCTTTACGGTATTCGTTCCTACTCTCTCAGTTCAAATCCCGCCGAGGTCAACTTTGCCTTTCATCCTTTCAAGGTTGATAAAATAAAGTACCAGTAATGCACTGGGTAATTGCTGGTCTTGTGCCAAAAGTAGAAATAATAATTATTATTATTATTAGCAGAAATACCACCCTTCAGGTGGTTTTCTGCTAGCATGTGTAGTGTACATATTGTTATTATATGCAAATATATATACATGTAGATATCAAATGAAAAGTAAATTGACAATATACACAGAAATTGAAGAGAGGCTGTGTTACACTCTCTGCTGTAATCAGTAAAGTAATCTATAATACATTTAATTAAAGTACCGG
>OZ024748.1:3470934-3518434 GCA_964016885.1 Eledone cirrhosa
GAGACTAAGGAAGACCTGGGCAGTGATGGTGAAAGTAGATCTCACAGAAGAGATGACAAAGGAATGCAACAGGTAGAGAGAGGTTGTCCTGGAAAAGACCTGTCCAACCCATGCTAGTATGGACAAAATAGATGTAAGAGGTTATTGATGATGATGATGATGGTGGTGGTGATGATGATGGTGGTGATGATGATGGTGGTGATGATGATGGTGGTGGTGATGATGGTGACAATGATGATGATGGAGACGACAATGATGATGATGTTGAGATATGATAATGGTGACAATGATGAGATATGATGATGATGATGATGTGGTTCTTCGACCATTCTAGAAAGGGGAGTAACTCCAAATAAGAATTTGTTGCAAGTGTGAAGAGCTGCTGTTCAACTTAAGCCAGGATGGAAAGCAGACGATACCTCCACAGCAGTACAACACAAAATAGTTATATTGTTGCTGTTGTTGTTGTTTTGGGGGGAGGGGTTGCTTTTGTTGTTGTTAAGAACTATATCTACGGTGTAAAGTGGTCGACATTAGGAAGGGAATCCCACCAGAAAAACCAAACCAAAAATAGAGCATAGAAGCAAGACATGGTCACCTGACCAGTCTAGCCTCCAGTACATGACAACACATTTAACCAATGCTAGCAATGGGGGGGGGGGGTGTAAAATCCCAACTTTTCCATGCTTTGAGACAATGTTTGACAGGCAAATACGCTTCCTGATACAGATGGTGTATATATTCTAAACACTAAGATACATACAGTACTGTGTATATACTAAATATGGATATTAAAATGATGATGATGGTGATGATGGTGGTGATGATGATGATGATGATGATGGTGGTGGTGGTGGTGGTGATGATGGTGGTGGTGGTGATGATGGTGGTGGTGGTGGTGGTGGTGGTGGTGGTGGTGGTGGTGGTGGTGATGAAGATGGTGATGATGATGGTGGTGGTGGTGATGATGATGATGGTGATGATGATGGTGCTGGTGATGATGATGATGGTGATGATGATGGTGGTGGTGATGATGATGGTGGTGATGATGGTGGTGATGATGATGGTGGTGATGATGGTGATAATGGTGGTGATGAAGATGATGATGATGATGATATACTGATTAACCCTTTCGTGACAATAAATTTCTAACAAAAATTTATTGATTGTATGTTTCAATTAATTTTCTAAAAATTTAAAAAAAAATTTTAAATATAAAAAAAAAAACATTAAATTTTTTTTTTCTTTTTTAATTTAAACAATTGAAAAATTCCAAGGTGGGATCTAATAAAATAAACCATATCTTTTTAATATGTTTTTTTTATATCATGTTTATATCAGTAGTATTTGTAGTTTAATAACGATATATTATCATAAAGAAATGATAACCAAAAGGAAAAATGCTAACTGGAAATGTTGCATGTTTCATGTAATTTGTGGAATAATGGCAGTTGGATTTAGATTGGGGTTTTAATTTATTAATTTATTCATAAAAACATTTGAATACAGGCAATTTTGGAAATAGGTTGGTAAAGTAACATAGAAAAGGGTGTGGTTTAATTGTGGGGGAGGGGCAGAGGAGAGAGTTTAGTTGGTAAAATAAACAGTTTTTAGTATCATAGAATAACCTCTTGGTTGGTTCTATGATACCAAACTGTTTATTTTAAAGTATTTATATTGATCATCATCATTATCACTGTTTAGCGTCCATTTTCCATGCTTGCATGGGTTAGACAGGTCATCCAAGTCATGAGACAAGTCAGGCCAGAATTAGCCATGCCATAGTACCATAGAACCACCTACTGGTTACTAAATTGTTTATTTTAAAGTGCTTATATTTATCTAAAAAATACCATTCCATTATAATATTATATAAGAACCAGTGTTATGCAATGTTTCACGAGATAGATAACGAGAAAGTTATTAAAATTAAATCCTTCCAAATTCTTGACCATCTTCAAAGATTTATGAAAATCATTAGAAATATGGTCACGTTCTAACATAGGAATGGTTTTTCTTTTCATCTATTGTTAACCCTTTAGCATTTAAACCGGCCATATCCGGCTAGAATTATCTCACCTCTTTCTATTCAAACTGGCTGTTCATACTGATATCTAGGTATTGTTCTCAAAATAAATAACATCAAAATCTCGTAGATTTGATATTATGTGAGACAATTATCTAAGATAAATTTTTTTTACCATGAAAATACAATAATAAATATAGAGTAAATCCATTTTTTCCATGCTGGCACAGTTTGAACACAAGCTAAAGTTTATAAAGGGTTCAGGTGATTAAGTGATTAAAGGTACAAGACAGGACACCAGTCCATTGGAAGGTTGGCACCAAGTGCTGCTGCTGTTGGGATTAGAACAATGTGAAATGAAGTGTCTTGGATAACTTCTAGTAAATAAGTAGATGAAAACTGTTTGGAAGGTCATCAGATGGGTGGTACCAGTAATTCAAAGGGCCAGTCTTATCACACACAGTTTTATGCTGAATCTCCCTGAGAATTATATTAAGGGAGTATATATATTTGTGGAATACACAGCCACTTATGCATTAATTTCACTAGGAGGCTGGGCTGTCCCATTGACCAAATAACTCAAACGCTCATCGTCGAAACTGACTGAAGTCCATTCCAATGGGTGGATGGATGGTAGAAATCAATACAGGCAGATGGGAAGAATTTTCCGGGACAGATTTAATTAAGTAAATATATAGGTAAAAAATTATGGCAATTATTACAATTCACTCTTGTTGAAACATTACTAATCAGTAATATGTGTGTATGTGTGTGTGTATGTCAGCATGAGTTTGGTATATGTGTGTGTGTATATATATATACACTGCTAGCATGCAAAGTGGACTTTAAATAGTATGTATATATATCATACATATATTATACATATATAAATATATATCATACATATATCTTTATATATATATATATATAGGTATGTGGGTGTACGTTAATATCCATTAGGTTTGATAGACAATCAACCACTTACACAAATGGTAATAATAATAATAAATAAATATATAAATATTGATTTATTTTTCATATATTTTAATATATTTCTTCACATGGAGGGGGGGGTATGAAGAAAAGTATCTCAGTTTATGATTTGGCAGCTTCTCAAAACTAGAAATAATAATCAAAATATATAAAATCAAATTAAATTAATAATAGATAATATATATATATATACAATATATACATATATATATTGTATATATATATATATATATATATATTGTATATATATAAATATATATATATTGTATATATATAAATATATATATATATATATACATACAATATATATATATATATATATATATATATATAAAGGAAATGTGGTAAGGAACCAGATGGACCATAACGCACCAGAGTACTCAATACTTAGGGTAGTAGAGTGGGAAATAGGAAAAAGTATGACCCCGACAGTATTTGTTCACCAAGCTAAAAATTCTAATTTAGTCCAGAAATACCCATCGAAACGGCTTGAGCTCTGCCGTCGGGGTCATACTTTTTCCCATATATATATATAACCAATGTAGTTATTGTTTGCTAAATTATAAATACAGAATATGTTCACTTTTACAGTAATAAAATTAACTAACTACCTGTAAGTTGTTTTTTTTAAAGTAATTTTTAAAATGGCTGCTACTGTGAATCAGATCCTTTTTTTTTGTTTTTTTTTGTAAATACAAAATAATGATAATTATTATTATTATTGGTTTTTGATTTTGGCAAAAGCCAACAATTATGGGGGAGGGGAAGTCGATTATATCGACCCCATTACATGACTGGTACTTTATTTTATCGACCCCGTAAGGATGAAAGACAAAGTTAACCTCGGCAGGATTCTCAGTTCAAATCCCCCCACAAGGTTAAATTTGCCTTTCATCTTTTCAGGGGTCGATAAAATAAAGTACCAGTAATGCACTGGGTCGATATATTTCTGCGGTGGTGATCATCCATTCTTCAACAGACATCAGTCAAAATTTGGGGGATTTTTTTCTGTATAGTCAGAGCAGTGTCTATGACTCTTTTCAGGGTCTCCAAGACAGGTTGGCAGAAGGCGTGCATAACAAACACTGCCTCAGCCTTTCAATTAATTTCGGAAATAATCAAGAATTCTAAGAGATTTAGTAATATAACTAACTTCCTCATAATTAAACTAGTGATTGGAACATAACTTAACTCTTTAACATTTAAACCAGTCGAATTAGGCGGGAATTCTCTCACCTCTTTCTGTTCAAACCAGCCATAACCAGCCACTCATACTGATGTTAAGATATTGTTCTCAAAATGAATAATATCAAAATCTCAATATTATGTGAGGTAAAGCCTTTACCATGAAAATATAATAGTAAATATAGAGTACTGAAAATGCTAAAGAGTTATAAGTTCATACACGAAATTTTGATGGAATTTCAAAGATAAATATAAACACTTTGCAACAAAGAGCTCTGTATTACGGAACCTAGGGTGGTTTCAGAAAATTTGGTAACAAAAGGGTTAATGGTTTAGCATTTACGTACTATATATTTACTATTATATTTTAATGGTAAAGGCTTTACCTCACATAATATTGAATCTATGAGATTTTGATGTCATGTATTTTGAGAACAATACCTTAACATCAGTATGAGTGGCTAGTCACCGCCGGTTTGAACAGAAAGAGGTGAGAGAATTTTGGCCGGATATGGTCGGTTTAAATGCTAAAGAGTTAAACAAGTCACATTGTCCGAATGCTTGCAACAGAATAGACTCTACAATAACAGACATACAACACCAGATGGCAGTATTAAAGAGGGTGGAGGATTAAGTTAGACATATATTACACATTTCAAGACTGTTCTTTATGAAAATGATCAGAGATATCACAAAGGGTCTTTTTGTTTGTCTGTTTTTTTGTTGTTGTTAGAGATGACTCACAGACAAGCAGAGTTACAAACATTAATCAGTTTGAAAAAGGATACACTACACACACACATATAAATATATATATATATAATTGGTTACAACTGTGACATATACATACAGGTACTTAAGTTTCATTGGGTTATACACCCCAACTCATTCGGCATGTTATATAACTCATCCTATAGGCTGAGTGCTCTTACCCTTCAAGATTTCCACCAAACTTATACTACAGTATATATATATATAGAGAGAGAGTGAGAGAGAGATATATATATATATAATGTATCCAGTGTACTCTGTAAGTTGGCAGTGCTGGTACCACAGTAAAAAGCACCCAGTCCACCCTGTAACAGATTTTGGGAGATAGAAACTGCGAGGAAGCTTTATATATATATAGAGAGAGAGAGAGAGGGAGAGAGAGAGAGATGTGAAAATTTACAATTTGTTTGTGACCAGTAACTTACTGGTTTGACAAAAAGAGACCAAGAAAATAAGTACCAGGCTTGAAAAAAAAAAAAGGACTGGGGTTGATATGATTGCCTAAAATCTCTTGATGGTGGTGTCACTGCATGACTGCACCAGTAAAAGAACATATACATACATATATACATACATACACACACACATATATGTAAATATGGAGGATGTTAAGAAGGGCATCCAGCTGTAAAAAAACAAATTTACAAATTTACAGTCCCGACAGAGCTAGGTATGGTATGGCCAATGCTGGCCAGACTTGTTTCTTGATGCGGATGGATGGCCTGTCTGACCCATGCAAGCATGGGAAAATGGACATGAAATGATGATATACATACATATATATATATAAATATATGTATATATATGTAGCCAAATAATGTATTGTTGATGTAATAAAATATTTATAAATCCACACAGAAACATATATATATATATATATAAAACAAAGGTATTGTGGTAAGGAACCAAATGGACCATAACGCACCAGAGTACTCAATACTTAGGGTAGTAGAGTGGGAAATATATTTTCCTATATATATATATCCACCTTATGTTGATTGGTACTAGGCATAAAAAGAGCAGTTGTTGAATCTATAAAATTCGATATGATGTTTGTAACCTACTACTATCTTCATCTAGCATAGTATATATCACCCACAGAGCTGTACACACACAAACACACACACACACACACATATATATATATATATATATGTATATATATATATTATTATATATTAAATCAGTAAAACTTAAAAGGCAGGAGGAGTTAAGCTGACTGCTGCTGTTGCTGCTGCACTCACAATTGTGGATTATTTGACAGGAAGACTGACCTAACAACATGTAACTCCTATAAAGCATTAATACATTTGGAAGGGGAAAAAAGCCAAAGCAAATATATATATATGTGTGTGTGTCTGTATATATATGTGTGTGTGTCTGTATATATATGTGTGTGCATGTGTGTGTGTCTGTATATATATATATATATATATGTGTGTGTATATATATGTGTGTATGTGTGTGTGTGTGTGTGTCTGTATATATATATATATATATGTGTGTATGTGTCTGTATATATATATATATATGTGTGTGTGTGTGTCTGTATATATATATATATGTGTGTATGTGTCTGTATATATATATATATATATATATATATATATGTGTGTGTGTGTGTCTGTATATATATATATGTGTGTATGTGTGTCTGTATATATATATATATGTGTGTATGTGTCTGTATATATATATATATATGTGTGTATGTGTGTGTGTCTGTATATATATATATATGTGTGTGTATGTGTCTGTATATATATATATATGTGTGTGTGTGTGTGTGTGTGTCTGTATATATATATATATATATGTGTGTATGTGTCTGTATATATATATATATATGTGTGTGTGTGTGTCTGTATATATATATATATGTGTGTATGTGTCTGTATATATATATATATATATATATATATATATGTGTGTGTGTGTCTGTATATATATATATGTGTGTATGTGTGTCTGTATATATATATATATGTGTGTATGTGTCTGTATATATATATATATATGTGTGTATGTGTGTGTGTCTGTATATATATATATATGTGTGTGTATGTGTCTGTATATATATATATATGTGTGTGTGTGTGTGTGTGTGTCTGTATATATATATATATATATATGTGTGTATATATGTATGTACAAACAAACAAAAAAAAACAGGTAAAGCACACAGCAAGATAAACAACAGGCTTGCGGGGGGGGGGGTAGATTGAAAGAAAGAAGGGTGAGAGAGAGAGTTTTGCTTGAAAGAAAGACTGGTGTGAGGGGGGGGGGCAGAGGTTGGCGTGAGAGAAAGAAGGGTGAAAGAGAGAGGGATAAGAGAGACAGAGAGGGTAGATTGAAAGAGCTAGAGGGGAGAAAAGAGAGAGGTTGTCTTGAAAGAAAGAAGGATGAGAGAGAGGGAAGAGAGACAGAGAGGGAGGTTGGTTTGAAAGAAAGAAGGGTGAGAGAGAGAGACAGAGAGAGAGGTTGGTTTGAAAGAAAGAAAGAAGGGTGAGAGAGAGGGAAGAGAGAGAGAGAGGTGTGTGTTTGAAAGAAAGAGGGGTGAGAGAGAGGGAAGAGAGAGAGGTGTGTTTGAAAGAAAGAAAGGTGAGAGAGAGGGGGAAGAGAGAAACAGAGAGAGGGAAAGAGGGGGAGAATAGAGAGGAAAAATTATAAACCAATACAGCAAAAAAATCTAACAGGAAACTGTGGTGTTATAGGGTAGGGTGTTATATGTCAAGATGTGTGCTTCTTGTTTTTGAGGGGGGGTGTGTAGTATCCCTGAATTTCGGGTTAAATGAAACAAATGTTTAAAGAGAACATTTTCAAATGCAACAATAATGTTAATAATAATAATAATGATAATAATAACTAGCACACACTCTCACAGGCTCTATTCTAAAGTAATTAACAAACAGTGTTAGTTATTAGGCCTTCCAGGTTAATTAGAATTAAAAACTACTAGTCACTAATGTCCTCATTTAAATATTTTATATACAGCTTCAGATTCACTCACACTGCAGACATTAATAAAATAAAATAATGCAGAGAGAGATGGAAGAAAAGGCTTCTGTTTAGCTGGTACCATGTTGGCAGCCATTTTGGGTTACCATAGTAACAATGAAGAAGTTATAGTACCTGGAAGAGAGTACTTCTAAAAAGTTTTCAAAGCTTTTCACCTCCTGCAAACTTTTTGGTTTTTAAATATAAACTTTTATATATTAACTGTTTTGTGACTGTATTTCTAATGAAATTCTGTTTCAATTAATTAAATAAACATTTTTGAGGAATTAACTAAAACTATTAATTATTTCAATAACTTATCATATAATTCTTATATAAAATTATGTTGGAAGATCTTAATTTAACCCCTTACCATTTACATTACTCTATATATACTATTGTATTTTCGTGGTAAAGGTTTTATCTCACATAATATCGAATCTATGAGATTTTGATATTTATTTTGAGAACAATACCTAAAGATCAGTGAGTGGCCGGTTACAACCAGTTTGAAAACATCTGTCCAGATACAGCAGGTTTAAATGCTGAAGGCTTAAGTAGGAACCCCTGTGGATCTACTAGAAGCTGCTAAACTAGTTCCTATAATATGTGTCATCAAAAATAAAGTCCTGAAGCTGTCTGATCATGTAAAACATTCACAAAACAGTCTTTCTAAAACAGGTATGGAGGGTATGATACAGGTTGAAAGAAACAGGGGTAGGGCACCAAATATGTATGAAGGGTGTGATAGAGGGTGAAAGAAATAGAGGTAGGGCACCAAATATGTATGAAGGGTGTGATTCAGGGTAAAAGAAATAGAGGTAGGGCACCAAATATGTATGAAGGGTGTGATTCAGGGTAAAAGAAATAGGGGTAGGCCATCAAGGTACTGGTGAGACAATGTCTATAAATGGTCTGGATTAAATTTATATGAACTAAAGACATGTAAAATAGGAAACTTTGGCAGGAACTAAGCTATGTTAGTTTGTAATCTAGAGACAGGTAGAGACAGCAACAGTAATAGGTTCATTGATAGTTTAAACTATATATCTGTTTACCTGTTGATTGTGATGTAAAATAGGAAACTTTGGAAGGAACTAAGTCATGTTTGTGTGGAATATACCACAGGTAGAGGCAGCAAATGATGATGAGGAACCCTTTAAAATAGGTGGGTTTTGTTTCATATGACCAGGGGTGATTTTGGAAGGGTTGGTATCAAAAGGGTTAAATAAAATCTTAAATATTTCAAGCTGGATTATTGATAAGAAAGAAGTTCATTATCATCATTGTTTAACGTCCACTTTCCCTGTTGGCAAGGGTCGGATGGGTCTATATAGACCAAGTTAGTACTGAAGTGGGGATACTGACTTCTCAGACAGACCACAAGGGGAGGGTCTGCATCTTGTTTACATATAGTCTCACCTTCTATCAAGTGCACAGGAGAGGTTGCCATGTCCGTGACACATCTGAAGGGTCCTCCCAACATTTGTTTGGCAAGCTTTCTACAGCTGGATGCCCTTCCTGACACCAACCACTTTACAGTGTGTACTGGGTGCTATTATTGTGTAGCTAACCAACACTAAAGAGGTTGTCGTGTCCTTCACACAACTGAAGAGTCCTCTCAACCCTTTGTTTGGCAGGTCCTGGTAAATTATTAGTTGATAAAGAAAGTATGTTATAATATACAGGGTGTCCTACCAAAAATGTATACATACTTTTATTAGAATGCTGTTGAAGTGTGCATACATTTTTGGGGGGCACCCCTGTATATCAACATTTTACAACTGTTTTTCCATGTTGACATATTTAGAAAACTAGATTTTATAAAAAATTAAAAAATATGGAAAAAATATCTTAAATGTAAAGGGCACAGGCAGTGTGGTTAAGGGTTTTGCTTTGCAACCACATGGTTTCAGGTTTGGTCCCACTTTGTGATACCTTGGGCAAGTGTGATCTACTGTAACTTCTGGACAACTAAGACAATGAGAGTGAAATCTGGTAGATGGAATCTGTGCAGAAGCCTGACATGTGTATGTGTATGAGTGAGACTGTGTTTGTGTAAGTGTGAATGTGTGTGTGTGTCTGTATGTTTGTGTCTATGTGTGTGTGAATGTGTTTGTGTATGTGTCTATGTGTGTGTATGTGTATGTGTCTGTGTGTGTGAGTGAATGTGTCTGTATGTATGTGTCTGTGTGTGTGTCATTATGTTTACTTTTAAGTCCCACAACTCAGTAGTTCAACAAAGAGATTGAGAAATTATGTAACTTGAAATATACAAGTACTCTGGTAAATCCTGTCATGGCAATGACCCAATGACCCAACATAGCAGCAGTCTAGTGACAGAAACCAGTAAATGAGTAAAAGAATACTTTCAGGTTTCTAACTGTAAAAATGGAGGACAAACGTGAAGAAAGAAACCCACCGTTTATATGGTCCTTCCTTGCCCTCTTCAACTGAGTAAATAGAAAAATTAACAAATATTTGAAGGTTCCACATGTCTTGTGAGTCCATAGACACACCTGGTCACTTCCTGTGTAGAATATACACCTGGTCACTTCCTGTCCAGGACCTTGGAAGTTCCTCTCCCTGGACTATACCTGGGAAGTTCCTCTCTATGCTGGAGGTCTGGTTTTGTATGGAAGACCAGCAGTCACCAATGTATGCAACTGATACAGTTTGGTACGAGTGACATCACAGGTGAACCAACTTTAACAACTCTGCCAATATATTTAAGTTTATGCATTAAATCAATGGGGGGGGGGGGGGAATAAATATTTAACATATATCAGGTCTGAACATAATGGAATCAAATTCCAACTGTCAATGTCTCTCTTACTTTCCCCATCTTTCACTATTATAAGCAAATGGGGGCACACACGCAGGCTGCCCCACGACCCCGGCAAACAGAGGATGGTGAGGGAGAGGCGTTAAGTTGAATATCTATCTATGCCAACTGCTAGGTCACCCATCTCACTTTTCATATGCCCTCCAAAGTTCTCTCTATCCATCATCAGTGTTCAGAACTCTCCTACAATACATACATTTGGTACCTTCCAGCAGGTTATCTTTTCTTTCCACCCTCGTTTGTGAATCCATCTGATGGTTCTCACAGACTCCATCTGATGGTTCCCACTCACTGTCTCCTCATATAAGTTAAATAATAACAGCAAATAAAACTGTAGTAATACTGTAAAATTCTACAACTCATTAACTCATAGTCGAGAAACATTTTAGATATATGATCAAGTATATTATTATTTGCTCTTTTGTCAGGGAGGAAAGAACATTGCTAGTGACTGTTTTTAGGGCCTCTGAGATGCTGAATGCTTGCAACAGAGTGGATTCTGCAAAAGGCATCAAAGAGCCTGGTGGTGATGTTAAACTATGATACAACCCTTTTGTTATGAAACTACCTAAAACTATTCCTGGTTCTACAATACAAAGCTGATAGGTTCATAGTCTGACCAAGATACTCTCATGGAATGACCAAATGAAGTTTATTTTTCAACATAGTCCCTGGAAAGTTATTAATATGAAGAATTGAAATTAATGCATGCAACATTTCACAGCTGTAGCATCACTCCTTCATAGTCAGTCTATGAACTTTTCAGCGTACCCTTGTATAATCCAACTAACCAACCAACCATCTTGTCTTCTCCACTGAAACATAGAATGTTTATTAGTTACTTTCACATGCTCAGAGAAGAAAGAAGTTGTAAAGTGATTCCCACATATTTAGATCCCATTCTCATAACACATTTAAAGCATTAGGTTACAAATTATATTGGGCTAGTCAAAATAGAGGAGGGATGTAAAGAAATAACTTACAAGTAAGCCTAATTTATGTGATGTAGTCTACTCCTCATACAAAAACAAATTTCTTTTTTTTAATATTTCGTTTGAGATTTTTAAGAGTAATTGTCCTGACACATTTCTCCCTCAATGTATGAAAAAGATTTAAAGAATTATATATATGTATGTGTGTGTGTGTATATATATTCATTTATGTTTAGTGGTTCACCACTGGATAGAACTGGTCACTCCATTTAGTTAATCATGATGTAATAGTAGGGAAAGCACTCTACGTTATTCAACTGATGTTGAATCCTGTATATATATATATATATGTGTGTGTACGCAAAAGGTAAACAGAAATAACAACACAATTGGTACAGTATATGGAAGGGTGTATATATAAGAAAAGGCTTGCCAAAAACAAACCAAACCCATTAGGCATCATAATCGGATTTTTACCTTCTTCTATAACTACTCTGTTTCTTCCTATGGAGTACTCCCCTGAGTTGTGGTCTCCCTAGTCTTGGCACTGTAGACTTTATATATCGTGTTTAATATAGAAATGGCTTCTACAGGGATAGAACTGTTTCATTCAAAAGAAATCAGGGCTTTCCTGATGATTTCTTTTGAATGAAACACTTCTAGTCCTGTAGAAGCCATTTCTATATTAAACATGTTTATACTCTACTAATGTATTGAGTACCTTACTTACTGTGGTTACTCCCAATTGAACCTGGGACTCACACACACACACACATATATATATATATATATATATACATATCTCAAACAAAAAGTTGGTTATGAGTTTGAAGTTTCAGTGGTGGTAAGAACTTCTTCAGGCTCCTTACTTTCTAAAGTAGAATTTATACTCTTCTCCTGGTGTATTGAGTGCTCATTCAGTTTATGTTTGACCAGGACTGGGTGAACCATTAAGTAAAATAAACACATGTTTATGACATGAAGGGATGAGGAAGACTATTCAAATTAAATATAAGTCATCCCAACCTACCAAATTTTTTTTTCTTTTGCAGACTTTATATATATGTTGGAGGGAGAGAAGGGGCATGATAATCTTTTAAGTGCTTAGGGCTTGAAAAGGGCTTAATCTGGCCCTGTGTATGATTATATATAAAACACATCCCTTTTTCACATATCTATAAGACTATCAAGTCTAATGGCTATACCCTTCCTCATCAAAACCTTGTTTCCAAGTTAGAAATCAATATTATGGAGTCACAAGATATTTTAATACCATTAAGAAATATTTCTTACCGTTTTTCTTTCTCAAAGAATTCGGAAATCTTCAATAAGATAGGTCAAAAGCATATATATTTTTTTCAATGATCATTTATTTTTAAACTTAGGTATTTTGTCTTGATAATTACCACCTAAAAATAATCTAAGGAGTTGTACTAATTAAACCAAAAATACTAATAATAATAATAATATATAAAAAGGGAATGAGAAAGAAAGAAAGAAAAGTAACTTCTTGGAGGGGGAGGAGAAAGAAAAAGGCAGAGTAAATAGTAGAGAGAGAGGGGGAGGAGAGTGATGATAGTAAAAGAAAGAAAAAGCTCTTCAACTTGATGTTGGTGACAGTGTAGGAAGGGGGAGGTAATCGAGGAAGTCATGATTACGACCCGTATATATGATATTATTGGAAAGACAAGCTAGCATACTACTTCTCTATTGCTGCTAACTCCCTGTTCACAAAAATGCAGCAGACATTATCTTTAGATATGACTCCGATATCTGTTAACCTAGATATGGAAAAACAGTGGAAGGGCCGAGAAACATTGATTATAATACTCTTGCTATGCTATTATTGCTATCGGAATAGATGGATTGAAAGCAAGGAAAATTGACAGTTGCTTGGAGAAAGAAAGCGAATGAAGATGCTATGTTGTATACATATACACACACACATATATATATATATATATAGCCAACAACAGTTCGATCATACAGAACACACAGACACACAGTCACTCACTTCACACACACTCACACACGTACTCGTACACATACACACGCACACAAAGACATTTGGAAAGGAAGAAAATTATAGAAATGAGAGAAAAAAATAAATTGTTTCATACCACAGTCAGCGTATACAAAAAGATGCTTGTTATAGAAAGTGTGATGGGGGAAAGTCGACTTCGCCAAAATGGAAGGTTCTACTACATTTCTTCTGACAGTTAAAGATATCAAATTTACTCCCTCTTTCACATTTATTTGTTTTTCTTCCTTTCATACTCTCTCTACTCGACTGTCTAGTTTTTACTCCGGCTTTTAAATATTTCTATCTTTCTTTCTTTTTTTTTTAACTCCAGCAAAAAGGGGAAAAGGAAAGAAGCATAAAACAAAACAAAACACTAACAGCAACACCCCCACCACTATCTTCAATTTGATTGTGTGCTTGTGTGAGATAGAAAGAACTATGGTCAGAATTAATTACACACTAATTGAAAATGTGTTTTGAATATGAAAAGGGAAGGAAGAAAAAAGAGAGATATATAGATAGAATAAGGCAGAGAGGATAGAGTAAGAAATGAAAGCACACACAATACCACTTGAAAATTGCTTCAAGCAATACACAGAAAATATTCTAATAGTAATAATACTGGTTTTCAAAAATAATTTCTAATTTGAGAGAAAGCTTTATCCTTCCATTCATTTATACACACCCACACATAATAATAAACCACACCAGCTATTTCTAAGTAATTTAATTCTTTTTTTAATCTGATACAAGGTGAAGGACATTTTATTTTTATAAATGTCACATTTTTTTTCCTGCCTATTAAGTCGATGTTATATTTCCTGGTGAAAGACATTATTATAACTTAAACTTTCTAACAATAATAACAACAAAAATAGGATTTTCTTACAAGTTGAGTGTATATCTTTGACCAAACCAGGGTACCATGCCATCCCCAGACCCAACAACAAACTGACAAAATTTCATTTGTACAAATGTGAAAATTTGGGGCTTTTTTTTTCGTTAATAAGTAGAAGGGGGAAAAAATCCTATCAAATTTCAGTGTAGTGCTAAGAAGGAGGTAAGGAAGCGTAGAAATCTAAAGATATTAAAACTGTAATGATGGATTACAGATGACTAAGAGTGTAGCATCAACAATAGAAGCAACTCGCTCCAAGTTAAAGGTGAATTAAAATATACCACAATTAAGTAAAAAAAACCATCGAAATATCTTCCACCAACACCCAGAAAAAAATTTAATTTAATTAACAATCACAAAAAGTAAACGATTTATTTAAAAGGATTTCTCAATAATCAACTGAATGTGGAGAAAAATAAAATAAAACCTAACTACCACACATGAACACAAAGCAGTAATTTTATGCTGGCGGATACGTGTATGCATATTAGCTTCTTTAAAATACTTCGAAATGACAGTGATATATTTTGCTGGGGTCCTTAGAGTATCGGAGGGTTTATAGCTTTTGTTAGGGCGCGGGGAGTCAATTTATATGAAGAATAATCGAGGGAGATCTAAGATGACTTTTCAAAGAGTATGAGACCACTTACCATTTCTGTCTGAAACTATTCCACGTGTTTCTATTTTGTTATGAGAGAGGTGTCAACAACACACAAAGACGAGAGAGAGCATGGTTGTGTATATACAAACTTTACCAGTATAAACAACATAGCAAGTGAGGAAGAAACTTAAAACAGAGAAAACTAAAGCCTTTTAAATATATACTTCTCTCTCTTTCTGTTGGTGAAACGAGAGAGAAGGCAGGAAGGAAGTCCTTTAAGATGATAGACAAAAGATAAACACTTCTGTCTTAAACATGAAACTAAGGAAGTTAAGATAATAATAATAAAGTTCAAAGAACAAAAGAACATCAAATAAGGTTTCCTCCTTATTTTGCCCGATGTTTTACAGTAAAATAAGACTTTAAAAACAAATACATCCATATATATATATATAGTGGTTGTGTGTGTTATTGTATATACAAGTACACAAAGAGAAATAGACAAGCTTTGTAGATTTCATAGATTATAAACTGAAAGCATAAAAGTATTTTTTTTTTAATAAAGAAAGCTTACTTCTGTAGTGGAGTTGATTATGAAAGGAGCCAATGCTATCTGTTTGCTCTGATGTTTTGTTTCTTTAGATATAAATTGGTTTAAATCACCAGAAAGACATCCACACACCAAACTGATCAATATTTCCTTCTAACACAATACCTTTTATAGTAGAGAAATCACAACTCGTGAGCTATCAGAAAATTCAATTAACGAAAGATCAACAACAACAACCTTTTATATGCATTCATTGCTTCTCTGTCTTTTTTTATATATTTATATATACACATGTATATGTGTGTGTGTATTTATGTATTTTACTTCCATCATCTTTTCTTGAAGTTTTGGATCAGAAACTCAACCGAAAGCGGAATGCTACAACCAAAATCTTTGGATATGTTTATATTTAGTTCAATCGAAAGGTTTTACTGTAAACAATATTTAAAAAATAAACTGGGGTGATCCCTAAAATATAATTGTGTAAAGAGATCGGGGGCAAAAGAACAAAAAATCGACAACAATGAACCGAATACAAATGATATATATCTGTTTATATTTAAGGTAGACGAGTATTTTCGGCTGAATTAAGTTAGTTAACTTTGATGGATATAACTAATTTTAAAAAATACTTCTAGGATTGTTTTAAAGATTTATTGTGTGTTTGAGGTTTGATCTCTATGATCGTGGGAAAAAAATCAACTAAAACTTAAGTTGGAAAAGATGAATAACAACAAAGTAAATTAGGATTATGTCCTTGACGAGCCGGTGTGAAAGTGAATTTACTGATCATATATAGATTATTGAACAGAAATATATATATATATATATATATATTAAACAGTCAAACATACATCTATATATATATTATAGATATATATACAAATGTGAGCAATCAAAACATCAAATATGTTTGATTTTTATGCATCTGTCTATATATATACATATATCTTTTACTTCTGAATTATATATATATATATATTATATTATACATCAATTAAAATGAATACAAAGTACAAAGACGGAAGGAAGAAATAACGAGAGAAAGAAAGGAAGATGTCATATTATATATATATGTATATATATTATATATATGTATATATATACATGTAAAGTCCTTCTAAAGAAATGTTTTGGTAGCGAAAGTTTGTTCGAAATTTATTTTTCTGGGACTTACCTTGGGCGTCCGTCCCTTCTGGTAGGACAAGGGAGAAACAAAAACCCACTCAGAGTTGGTTATAGCGCTGCAGATAATATAAAAAAAACTTAACACGAGCTACTAAAGCTAAAGTATGAATAAATATGTCGGAGATAAACGGCTGAAAGAGCGAGAAGAAAAAGGAGAAATAATGGTCAATAAAAGCCTGTAATATTTGTGATGGCGGTGGCGGTGGAGAAGCCGGTTCTCCTGCTGCTTAGTGACGATGATGGTGGTGGCGGTGGTGATACTGAGAAAGGGAGGGGGAGAATGAGAGATAGAGACAGAGTGGCAGAGAGAGAGATGAAGATAGATAGACAGAGTAGTAGAGAGAGAGATAAAGGTAGATAGACAGAATAGCAAAGAGAGAGAGATAAAGATTGATAGACAGTGAGGTAGAGAGAGATAAAGATAAATAGACAGAGTGGTAGAGAGAGAGAGATACAGAGTGAGAGAGAGAGAGAGATAAAGATAGATAGACATAGTGGTAGAGAGAGGTAAAGATAGATAGGCAAAGTGGCAGAGAGAGAAAAGGATAGATAGACAGAGTGGCAGCCAGAGGGGGGAAAGAGAGGAAAGTACCACATGCTGCCATACATAACGGATGTAGTGTGTGTGTATATCTATCTAAATATTTATATATACATACATATATACACACATATATATACACACACATATATATTTATTTATATATATCACAGAGGTAATATAGTTAAAAGACACAGAGCTGGCACTGATCGTTAGTTTTATGTATGTGTAAAGACAATCTGGATAAAAGCACACACACGTTCACTTACACAGAACACAGTTTTATACATACACAAAGGAAGATACACAGACACAATTTAACTGCTGTTCTAACTTTATTTCACACTTTCCATTATAAAGGAACAAACACAAGCTACATATACATATATATACACACGATGGGAAGAAGAAAAAAACCAGCAAGACTGTAAAAGCACTGCAGTGTTTCATCTATATGAGAGTGGATCCTAACTCCATATAAATATATGGAAATGAGGAGAATTTAAAGTAAGGAATGAAGACCTTTGAAATGGGGTTGAACTAGGATCATTGTTGGGTAAACTCCTAGAAGCCTTCTATATATTGAAGTGAGAGTAAAATCCGATGAAAATGATGGTCGTATATATATATCTTATTGGCAACATGACCCTCCCAAAGTATAACAATATATATATATATATATATATATACAAGTATATATATAAATTACCTTTATGTTTACATATCGAGGGCTCATTCGTTCGTAATACAAAATCACACACAAGTTTATATATATATATGTGTGTGTGTGTGTGTGTGTGAGGCCCGGGTTCAATCGGGGGTAACCACGGTAAGTAAGGTACTCAATACATTAGAAGAGTGTGTAAACAACGGATTTAATATAGAAATAAATGGCTTCTACAGGACTAGAACTGTTTCATTGGAAGGAAAATCATCAGGAAAGCCTATATATAAACACACACATGTATATATAAACACACATATAAATATATACACCATATATTATTTCTTTCGTAAATAAGTTGTTATATTTGTAGTTTACTACATATTTTTTTTACTTTTGTTTCCTTGTTTTAAGTTATTTTTCCTCTTTATTTTCTCCATTCACTTCTTTAATTACAACCGTGGCTTAATCAAAACATCCCGTACATCGAATAGGCTGAGTTCTTTTTATTGTTTTAAAATATTAAATAATATTTTTTACTTTGCTTCTTAAATATATAGAATCCTTATAGGACTTTACCCCTAACTGAAGAGCGAGAGAGCGAATTAACGATGGTTATGGTGGTCTTATATAAAGCAATCCCCTTTCTTCTTCGTCAAGGAGTTAGTTTGATCAGTGAAGCTTAATCAGTTTTTGTGGGACGAGGATACACACAATGGCTGTGGTTCTGGCCGTCTTCCTATTAAGAAGGACGGACATGAGGATTATTATTTTTACTTTTGTTTTGGTTTTACTGGCTTTTCAGTGATTAGATTGCGGTCATGCTGGAGCACCACTGCCTTAAAGGAAGTTAGTCGATCGTCTTTTTTTTTTATCAATCACTGTTTGTCAAACTGTTAAGTTGTATGGATGCATACTAACAGTAAATATAAAGACACACACATTTATATAATATTGTTTTTACTTTTGGCACAAGGCCAGCAATTATCTCAGTGTATTACTGGTACTATATTTTATCGACCCCATAAGGAATGAAGGCATTTATATAATATACAAACAACACACACACATATATATAAAATATACTGACAACACACACACATATATCATCATCATCGTTTAACGTCCATCTTCCACGCTAGCATGGGTTGTATATATATATATATATATATATATATATACAAGATATACACAGACACCACACGCATATATATATTTATGTAGAAAAGTGTTAGTGACTTCGAAGTAAGTGAAAAGCCACGGTCACTTTTCTAATCAGAAATTTCTACACTCTATCCATCAGTATTGAGTGCTCCCTACTTTACACACACATTCTTATATATATATATATAACATACTCTATTACCTGTTCCAGCATTCCGGCTGAGGTAATGCTGGGGCACCGTCCTTATATATATATATATATATGTGTGTGTGTGTGTACATAGGTACCAAAGGGAACTAAAGAAGATACACACTCACACAGATATCTGAAGATGGTGATTGATGCTTGAAAGATCAAACGATAGCTAGATCAGATTCAGAACATAGGACTAAATGCCTTGCGGTGTTTGTTCCGACTCTTTCTTTACATTCTGAGTTCAAACGTCGCCGAGGTTCAAGTATTACCTTTCCGAGTGGATCCATAAAGTACCAGTTAAATACTCGGGGCTATTTCATGAACAAACACCTTTTTTCTTCACCCAAATTTTTTTGTTATTCTGCTTATGTTAGCTCAACTGACAACGAGGTTTTAGTCACTGTCAGCGGTTCACCTTACTGAAATACCAGGTGGTGATTGTGAGGGTACTTAGCTATTTCGTTACCTTAGTCTGGCCATCACCTGGTTTTACTGAAGTATCGGGTAATAGTCGTGAGGGTGCTTAGCTATTCCAGCACCTTACTTCTACTATCACCTGGCCTTACTGATGTATCAGGTGATACTGTTCATAAAGGTGCTTGGCTATTCCAGCGCCTTAGTCTCGCTATCACCTGCCTTACGGATGTATTAAGTGATGTTCTTCGTAAGGGTGCTTGACTATTCCAGTGTCTTAGTCTCGCTATCACCTGGCTCTACCAACGTATCAGGTGATGCTCTTCATAAGAGTGCTTAGCTATTCCAGTGTCTTAGTCTTGCTATCACCTGGCCTTACCGATATACCAGGTGATGCTCTTCGTAAGGGTGCTTAGTTATTCCAGCGTCTTAGTCTCGCTATCACCTGTGGCAATGTCGTGGGTTGTCTTTATAGAAGATAACACTCATTCCATGATGAGTAATTGTGTATGTGTGTGTATCTTTTATTGTTGTTATGTTTTTACTTTTATTTCTCTGATTAATTTTTATTGATTTCTTTCTTTATCTATCTAACTATCCATCTATTTATTTATCTATCTATCCATCTATCTATTTATTTATCTATCCATCTATCCATTTATCTATCCATCTATCTATTTATTTATCTATCCATCTATCTAACTCTATTTTGTATTTGTCCCCTTCTTTTGTGCCCCTGAGGCTAATAAAGAAACATATCTATCTAACTCTATCCATCTATCTATCCATGTGGCTAATAAAGAAACATATCTATCCATCTATCTATTTATCTACTATTTATTTATCCATCTATTATTTTATTTCAGCAGAGTCGTGTCGTCCATTTCCAATGCTAAAAGTGATTGTTGTCGCTGGAATACTGAAATATATGATGTCGGTGATGGGGGCCAACGTAGTTTTTGTTCTTTATAACAACAGGCAGCAAAGACGGACCTAAGCTGGTTAAACTGAGAGAGCTGAGGGGTGGGGGTTAATAAACATTTTACAAAAGGGGCCAGAACGAATGGGAGAAAAATCACGCACTCTTATTTTTTTTTTTTGTTATATATATTTAATCGTGGTTCTTTTTTCTTTACGTCTTATTTCTCTGTGTATATATATATATATATATATATATATAGGAAAAGACTCTACTACCCTAAGTATTGAGAACTCTGGTGCGTTATGGTCCACCTGGTTCCTTACCACACTTCCTTCGTTATATATATATATATATATATAGAGAGAGAGAGAGAGAGACGTTTCAGTAATGTTTCGTCATCGAAAAAGGTAAAAGTTTAACCGTTGGGCAGAAAATCCTTTTAGTACATTTTATATATATATATGTGTGTGTGTGCGTATCTTTATATTGTTTTTGTCAAAAACGATATATATTTCATATATATATATATATTTATATATATAACGAAGGAGTTGTGGTAAGAAACCAGATGGACCATAACGCTCCAGAGTGAGTAATAGGAGAAAGTATGACCCCGACGGCAGAGCTCAAGCCGTTTCGACGGCTATTTCAGTCCAGAAATAACCGTCAAAACCGCTTGAGCTCTGCCGTCGGGGTCATACTTTCTCCTATATATATACATATCTATATTTATTAGAATGCTGTTGAAGTGTGTATACATTTTAGGGGACACCCTGTATGTAATATATATATATATATATATATATGCCTCTTATGTGTGTGAGAGTTTCTTTGTAATTTTTGGCTTTCAACTTGTAGTATGTGTGTGCGTGTGTGTATATCTGTTGTTAGTGGTTGATAAGAACTGAACAGTTATGGTGGCTGCTATTTAAGCATATAACAAGGGAGTTATTAAAGTGAAAGTGTGTAAAACTAACAACAAAAAGCCTACATCATTGTGCAATGTGTGTGTGTGTGTAAAATGTTACTTCTGTGTACATGCGTATCTTAGTGATTGTGTGTAATTGTTAAGTTGAGCGCTTTTAGCTGCTGCTGCTGCCGGCATGTGTGACGTCACCACAGCACTGGAACAATATCACACACACGCACTTTCATATATATGTGTGTGTGTGTGTGTATATATATATATATACCATTTTTTATATGTATATGTGTGTATACCACAGCACTGAAACAATATCACACACACACGCACTTTCATATATATGTGTGTGTATATATATATATATACCATTTTTTATATGTATATGTGTGTATACCACAGCACTGGAACAATATCACACACACGCACTTTCATATATATACTTCATTTTTTATATGTATATATATATATGTGTGTATACATATATGTATATATATATATGTGTGTATATATATGTGTATATAAATATGTGTGTATAAATATGTGTGTATATATATGTGTATACATATATGTGTGTATATATATATGTGTATACATATATGTGTATATATATATATGTGTGTACATATATATATATACATACACACACATATTTTACTCATGCGCACTTATTCACATGTACATTTCTATTTTAAACTACACAGTACTAGCGAAGTATCGTCATACACGTGTACCAAGACACACATGTATTAGTGTGCTGTTTATAAATATTGTGTGTGTACTGGTAACTTTATTAGTCAATAAGCAATCGGCATTTACAATGAATATGTGTGTGATTCTGTGAATGGTTGTTAAAGCTTTTATCTCTCTCTCTCTCTCTCCCTCTCCCTCTCTCTCTCTCTCTCTCCGTGTGAGTGTGAGAGAATTTTCAAGTTTTCAACGATTCTAAGTGATTCGGTATTGCTGCAGGTAATAATGTGTGTTTCTGTGGACATATCTATCTGTTCAGCATCCGTTGTGTGTGGTTTATGGTTTATATGTGTATGTGTGTGGTTTATGGTTTATATGTGTATGTGTGTGGTTTATGGTTTATATGTATGTGTAGTTTGTGTGTATGTGCGCGCATCTTGACGACTGTAGTTTTGGCGGGAGCGATGGAAGCTTCGAATGACAACAAAGACCAGAAATTGGCGGAGAAGCTTGTCATGTTTATATAGGCAACACAGACGCTATATATTTTTCACTTTCTTTATATATTATATACACACACACACACAGGGTGTTCCCAAAAAATGTATACACACTTCAACAGCATTCTAATTAATATCTGTATACATTTTGGGGGAAACCCTGTGTGTGTATGTATATATATATATACGTTAAGGTTAGAGTTAAGAATCACTCATCGGTTCTTGCGTGTGTGTGAGTATATATATATATATATATGTGTGTGTGTGTGTATTCAGAATAGAGAGCGCACAGGACTAAGACAATAGAAAAAACAAGACGGAGAGTCCCATTTCCTCAGTTAACCTCTAGATATCATTACAGTTTCGGTTCATTAAGGTCGGCACAATCAGTGAGTCCTTGGTGGGTACCCTTACATAAATACATACATATATATATATTCAAAATAGGACGAAAACAACAGAAAGTTAGACAATTCCTTTTCCACAGCCAACATTTGGAAATCACTATGGTTTCGACGCATTAAGATTGATACCATATACACCATTCCTTTCAGTGCACATGGGCAATGACTACAGTGATATGTGAAGGCTGGAAACAATTGAAGCGAGGAGCTTTGTTCATTTGGATGAGCAATGTTAATGTGTGTGAACAACAAAGCAAGGATGAAACTGGGTACAAGAGGAACCAGATATGGTGTGCAGGAGAGATGACTGCACTGGTATGGACATGTGATGTGCATGGATGATGATCACTGGGTGAAAAAGTGCCAAGAAAGTCTCAGTAGAGAACATGGGTGGAGGTGGTGACCTTTAAGGCCTCCATGCTTCCCGAGATCCGCCAACAGAACAGCTAACACATACACACATGTACTTCCCTGACATTTGTGTATTATTCTATGTACTATATTGACGAGCTGTAGTGCACCTGAGCACTTTACACAATAATTTCATTATTATTTATTATTATTATGGTCGATTGGCAGTATCGGTAGAGGGTCGGACGCCATGCTTTCACGTATAGAGTTACGCCCCTTTATGATCTGAGTTCAAATCCCGCCGAGGTTAACTTTGCCTTTCATCCTTACGGGGTCGATAAAATAAAGTACCAGTAATGCACTGGGATAATTACTGGCCTTGTGCCAAAAGTAGAAACAATTATTATTATTATTATTAAGTGGAGAGATGCTGTACTGACGACTTGTCCAACCCATGCAAGTGTGGAACAAAACACATGCATATATATATAGATAGATACATATAGAGATAGATACACATATATATATATATCATGATCACCGGGTTTTTACGTCCATTTTTCCATGCACACACACATATATACACACACATACAAATTATATATACATATATTTTTTCTCCATTCTGGTGATAAGCTAAGATTGCTTTTAAGCCAACCTGTCATCAACATAAGTTGAAATATAGCAAATGTTAATATATCAACTTTAAGCCTTTACTTCCTCTCTCTCTCTATCTATCTCTCTCTCATCCTCCCTACCTATCTATCTCTCACACTTTCTCTAACTTATTTTTTACACACACACACACACACGTGTGTGTGTGTGTATATATATATATATATGTATATATATAAATATATTTATAGATAGATATACAGAGAGAAAGTAATATATATATATATCTTAATCTCTCTACTTCCCCTTCTTCATACCTTTCTCTCACTTCATCTTTACATACACACACACATATATATATACATATACACACACACACATTAATCTCTCCCCCCCCTCTTTATACTTCCTCCCAGTCTTTATGTTTTATATTTTCTATATTTCCACCTGACATGATTCTTATTATTGTCTTGACATTGCTGTACACTGGCTGAAGTCTTCTTTAGAGAACCTAGCACTGAACACTGCGGAAACTGCAGTCTATGTCTTGGTGTGTTAATGTGTGTGTGACTGTCGGTGTGTTAATGTGTGAGTGTGAGTGTCGGTGTGTTAATGTGTGAGTGTGAGTGTCGGTGTGTTAATGTGTGTGTTTGTGTCGATGTTTATGTGTGTGTGTGTGTTGATCATAATATTTTTGGATGTCCCCCAATCTACCTTCTCCTGCTCTTCTCTTCCACCCCTTCTCCAGCCACTTATTCCTCACAGGGGGGGGGCAGAATCTTCTGACACATTACAGAGAGTCCTATTTGAAGTCTGCCATGGATTCTCTTCTGACAGGACCCACTGAAGGAGTGTTAGAGGACCCTGCCCCTACAAGACCCTGGTTGGATAACATCCATAAGCTTGGCTGGTCTTGTTTGGGGATCCAGCTGGATCAGTTTGAGACGGTTGCTTCAGACAGGACCTGCTGGATGCTGTGTGGGCACTGATACGACCCTCTCACGAATAAGTGGGCGATGAAGAAGACCTTGAAGGGATGAAATATAAAGTTGATCCTAGTGATCGGATTTGAACCTAGAAGAGACATACAATTAAATACAAGACATTTCGCTATCTACTACAGCTTTTCTGTTGCTTTACAGACTTTGAAAGTCAATAAACAAATCTGTTTGATCATAATTACACACAAGATAATATATGTTGATTTTTTATCAAAACATTTATGAGATAGACAGCTATGGTATATATTTGGATAACCTATTTATAGATATTAAATTTAACTTTCTGAGGACTAATAAAAGTGTTCAATGTAAATATATTTACAAATTAATAAGAAGTAAATACAAAGGAATATAAGAATATAGAGAATAGAATCAATAGTGAACGGTCACTCACTTTTGATTCCATTTTTATAGATGTCCTTTGGCGCTGACATCGTTTAGTTTAACCCTTTTGATACAAACCACCCTGGTTTTATGATACAAAACTGGTGGCAATTTTTAAAATATAGTTAATATTAAATCTTCCATCATAATTTTATTTTAGAAATAGAGATCACAGCTCTGATACTATGGGCATGTGGTCTGCATTGGATTTAGACCTTGTGGGGCCAGGGGCACTTCAGGTTTGAGGGGGCCAGGGGCACTTCATGTTTGGGGTGCCCCTCATGCACAAAAAATTAAAATATACAGCAAACCCCCCAATTTTACATATCAAAGTTAGTTTGGCACAAATAATTGGAATTGAAAAGTTATACATACAGGTTAACCATCCTAAAACTAAAAAGCCCAGCTGAGGACAAATGAATCGCTACAGCCATCGCTGATGGTGGTGGCGATGATGGTAGTGGTATTGGTATTGGTGGTGATGATGGTAGTGGTATTGATGATGATGGTGGTGGTACTGGTGATGATGGAGGTGGTGGTGGTGGTGGTGGTAATGATGATGATATACCAAACTTGATCCACAATGCTTTGTTGGCCCCTGAAGCTGTATAGTATAATAGAAAGACACTTTCCTAAGGTGGCAATCAATTAAGACTGAACCCCCAAACACTAATGTAGTTCTAAAGTGAACACCTTAACCACACCACCACACAGCTACACCATGACACCACCACCACAATAACACCACCATACCACCACCATACCACCCTACCTGCACCTATAGACACCTCAGTCCATCATCTCTATGACATCATTATATCTGATTAGTCATCATTTAAATCATCATTAAGCAATCTATGCAACAGAGATAATATACATTCTTGCCTTTGTCTTTGATTCTACACATGCTAACTACGGTGATATTTAAAACTGCCTAGAATTAGTCATTATATCTGAGTTACAGAAAAGGTGCTGGATTCACAAGCAAAAATTTTTTTTTAAATAATTGTTTCTACTTTTGGCACAAGGTCAGCAATTACCCAGTGTATTACTGGTACTTTATTTTATTGACCCCGTAAGGATAAAAAGCAAAGTTAACCTCGGCGGGATTTGAACTCAGGTCATAAAAAAATTAATAAACAACCTTCGGCCTCCAGGATACATGGTAGATTTCTGAGACTTATTTTAGGTAGTAGCATCTTTGACGCCAGAAAATTCGGTAATCAACTTTTGCCTCCTCTTACATATTGCTGGTCGCCTTTTGCTTAAATTAGATATGATTTAATTCATATTAGATATTATATTAGATATGATCATTT
Source organism: Eledone cirrhosa (assembly GCA_964016885.1). Taxonomy (NCBI): domain Eukaryota; kingdom Metazoa; phylum Mollusca; class Cephalopoda; order Octopoda; family Eledonidae; genus Eledone; species Eledone cirrhosa. Next base: position 3,498,031 of record OZ024748.1, read on the forward strand.
GTAAGATATTATAACTAAATTAGTACAGTTAATATCATACATTAACCCTTTCATTACCATATTTCTTCTTCTTCTTCTCCTCCCACTTATTCCTGAGAGGGTCGTGGGAGCAGAGTCTTCAAACACTCCTTCCAGTGGGTCCTGTCAGAAGAAGCAACTGTCTCCAACTGATCCAGTTGGATCACCAAGCAAGTTCAGCTAAGCTTATGGATGTTATCCAACCATCTTGCTTGAGGTCTACCTCTGGGTCTCCTGCTGGTTGGTTTTGCCTGTAAATTCTTTCCTGAGACACACACATGCACACACACACTCAAGCACACACACACTCAATCACACACATACACACACACTCAATATAGATGTTCTGCCCTCTAGTTATTCTGTTACAATAAGGTAGATAATTCCTATAATATTTACCCTATATTTTTCTTAAGTATAAAATACCAGGTTGAATAATGATCTTACAGGTTTTAACTAGTAACATCTCACCTATATATATATAATATATATATATAGAGAGAGAGAGAGAGAGAGAGAGATGTGGATTTAAACAACAACCATTGGTATTAGTGAATATCTACATTACATTACATTAAATCGATTTTACTTTCCCCCTTCAACCCTGCCCCCTCCTTCAAACCCTCTCTCCTTCCTCCCACCACCTTCTCAAACAAATTTTTGGTCTCCTGCCAATGGAAGAAGAAACCATTATAAGTCAGAGACATATTTGGCGATGCTTAATTCTTCTTAACTCGAGATTCTAAGGAAATTTAGAAGAAATAAGTAGATTGGGATTTTTTTTTGAATGTTGCCATTCTCTTCTTGTACCAACGTCTCTGTATTATTTTTGTCCTGTTTTAACCCTTTTGATGCCAATCTGCTTAAAACTGTTGCCTGTTCTATGATAGGAAGAAACTACTTGTTTTAAACTACATACATTCACTTCTAAAAACCATCTATCATGATTTAATGTATGAACCTTTAAGTTATGTTCCAAACACCAGCTTGATAATGAGAAAGATAGTTATATTACTAAATCCCTCAAAAACCATGGTCAGTTCCTGTCATTAGAAATATGATAACAAAAGGATTTAATTATATTCCAAACACCCGCTTAATAATGAAAAAGATGGTTATATTATTAAACCCTTCCATATTCCTGATTATCAAAATTATTTGAACACCATAGGTAGTGCCTTTAATTAGAAATATGGTAATGAAAGGGTTAACTTATGTCCCCAAATTATTTTAAAACCTCGGTCAGTGTCTGTCACTAGAAATATGGTAATGAGAGGGTTAACTTATGTCCCCAAATTATTTCAAAACTATAGGTAGTGTCTGTCATTAGAAATATGGTAATGAAAGGGTTAACTTATGTCCCCAAATTATTTCAAAACTATAGGTAGTGTCTGTCATTAGAAATATGGTAATGAAAGGGTTAACTTATGTCCCCAAATTATTTCAAAACTATAGGTAGTGTCTGTCATTAGAAATATGGTAATGAAAGGGTTAACTTATGTCCCCAAATTATTTCAAAACTATAGGTAGTGCCTTTAATTAGAAATATGGTAATGAAAGGGTTAACTTATGTCCCCAAATTATTTTAAAACCTCGGTCAGTGTCTGTCACTAGAAATATGGTAATGAGAGGGTTAACTTATGTCCCCAAATTATTTCAAAACTATAGGTAGTGTCTGTCATTAGAAATATGGTAATGAGAGGGTTAACTTATGTCCCCAAATTATTTCAAAACTATAGGTAGTGTCTGTCATTAGAAATATGGTAATGAAAGGGTTAACTTATGTCCCCAAATTATTTCAAAACTATAGGTAGTGTCTGTCATTAGAAATATGGTAATGAAAGGGTTAACTTATGTCCCCAAATTATTTCAAAACTATAGGTAGTGTCTGTCATTAGAAATATGGTAATGAAAGGGTTAACTTATGTCCCCAAATTATTTCAAAACTATAGGTAGTGCCTTTAATTAGAAATATGGTAATGAAAGGGTTAACTTATGTCCCCAAATTATTTTAAAACCTCGGTCAGTGTCTGTCACTAGAAATATGGTAATGAGAGGGTTAACTTATGTCCCCAAATTATTTCAAAACTATAGGTAGTGTCTGTCATTAGAAATATGGTAATGAGAGGGTTAACTTATGTCCCCAAATTATTTCAAAACTATAGGTAGTGTCTGTCATTAGAAATATGGTAATGAAAGGGTTAACTTATGTCCCCAAATTATTACAAAACTATAGGTAGTGTCTGTCATTAGAAATATGGTAATGAAAGGGTTAACTTATGTCCCCAAATTATTTCAAAACCATAGGTAGTGTCTGTCATTAGAAATATGGTAATGAAAGGGTTAACTTATGTCCCCAAATTATTACAAAACTATAGGTAGTGTCTGTCATTAGAAATATTGTAATGAAAGGGTTAACTTATGTCCCCAAATTATTACAAAACTATAGGTAGTGTCTGTCATTAGAAATATGGTAATGAAAGGGTTAAATTAATTAATGAATTCAAAACAGTAATGACATTTATTTATTTGAAATGTTTTGAAACAAAAACTCTTACATAAATGTAATGTTGATTTTATGTCTTAGCAGCTTGAAATATCTTTTCAAAAATAAGTATTTATTTTAAAAACAAAACAAAAGAAAAAAGAGGGCAGAAAGAGAAAGAGAGAAGTGAAACTCAGGCAAGTTGAGATAAAAACGAAATATTGAAAATCAATAATTATGTTCGCTATCTGTCATTTTTGCTATAGATGAAATAAATTAATGGTGATGATGATGACGATGGTGGTGGTGAGGGGGGGGGGGGGGGGGGGGGCTGATGAAGATGATGATGATGAGGAGGGAGGGATGATGGTGATGAAGATGATGATGAGAAGGAGAGGAGAAGAAGAAGAATGCTAGAAAAGATCACAGCTAACATAGGCCATTTCTATTCTGAGAAAGAGAGAGAGAGACTTGGATTGTTGATAGAATAGACATAAAAATTTACTCTTGCAACAGATGAACAAATGATAAAAAAGAAAGAAATCTCTCTAAAAATATATTGCTTAATCCTAATGCCAGCTTATGAAAAACGGTCGCAATCACGAGACATCACAAATGGTCTAATTGCTAAAAGAATTCAACAAAAAAGAGAGAGGGAGATAGAGAGAGAGAGGGGGGTTAGATGCAGCAGCTTTATTATATGAATGTAATATAATTTTTCCTTGCTGCATTTGACATTCAATAATAACATGTTAGTTGGTGCATTATAATATATCATAAAGACACTCACACTCGTGTTCCTACACTCACACTCATGCATCCTCAGAGAGAGTGGCATATTATAATATATCATAAAGACACTCACACTCATACTCTACCACTCACACTCCTGCTCTACCACTCACACTCATGCATCCTCAGAGGAGACCGGGTGAGAAACTGGTGCATTATAACATATCATAAAGACACTCATACTCGTGTTCCTACACTCACACTCCTGCTTTACCACTCACACTCATGTTCTACCACTCACACTCATGCATTCCCAGAGAGAGTGGCATATTATAATATATCATGAAGACACTCACACTCATGCTCTACCAATCACACTCATGTTCTACAACTCACACTCATGCACTTGTGTATAGAGAGAGTGGTGCATTATAATACATCATGAAGACACTCACACTCACACTCATGCATTCTCAGAGAGAGTTAGAGAGAGACTTGAGGGAGCTACCTTGCATCCTTTATAATACATTATGAAGACACTCACACTCGTGCTCTTACACTTACACTCATGCATTTCCACTCACATATATATGAGAGAGTAAGACGGAGAGAGAGACTTGAACTCACATATTATATGTGAGAGTGAGTGATATGCAGAGAGAGACTTGAACTCGCGTATTATATATGAATGTGAGAGTGAGAAAGTGATATGCAGAGTGAATGAGAAAGATAGTGAGAGAGACTTGAACTCACACATATATGAATGAGAGGGCAAGAGTGAGTGAAAGAGAGTAAGAAAGTGATAGAGAGAGACTTGAGGGAGTTGCATTACATCCATTATAATAATTGTTTCTACTTTTGGCACAAGGCCAGCAATTATCCCAGTGTATTACTGGTACTTTATTTTATCGACCCTGTAAGGATGAAAGGCAAAGTTAATAATGTCTGTTAAAATGGTAAGATTCTCTGCAACAAAGATACATATTGTCATATTGTCATGTCAGTGTTCCATTGATGTACCCCAGTCTCTACTTTCACTATACCCCTCTCATATTGTCATGTCAGTGTACCATTGATGTACCCCAGTCTCTACTTTCACTATACCCCTCTCATATTGTCATGTCAGTGTACCATTGATGTACCCCAGTCTCTACTTTCACTATACCCCTCTCATATTGTCATGTCAGTGTACCATTGATGTACCCCAGTCTCTACTTTCACTATACCTCTCTCATACTGTCAGAGATGAAATAAACAATGACTCAACAATGAGACGAATTGAGCAGAGAAGATAAATCATGCTTTAAATAAATATATCGTCATCATCATCGTCATTATCACGGTCGTCATCGTCATCATTTTTATGTCCACTTTTCCATGCATACATGGGTTGGACAGATCTGCCCTTCACCAACACACAACACAGTTTCCTTCCACCTGCCGTGTTCCCTTCATCATATCCTGTCTCACACATCTTACAACCTTCCTTACATTCATGGAGAGAAACCTATTGTTGTCACCAGAGGTGGTAGTTCTAAATAACCGTTTCTATTATACTTTAGGCATAAAGCCAGCAATTAATAGGGGGAGGAGAAAGTCGATTAAATCAACCCCAGTATTTGACTGGTACTTTATTTTATCGACCCCAGACCGATGAAAGGCAAAGTTGACCTCAGCGGGATTTGAACTCAGAACATAGTAAGTCGTAACTAAATGGAGCAAAAACGTATACATAAATCATCTGTATACGTTACAGGTTATATATACACACATATATATATATATATATATATATATACAGTAAAATTCCGTTATAATGAAATTCACGGGGTATAGAGAAAATTCGTTGTAACGAAAAATTCTTTATAGCGAAATAGACCGAACACATTGACCGTGCGGCCGGGGGTTGAAAAAAATTTCTTTATACTGAAAAATTCGTTATAATGGTATTCGTTATATAACAGAATTTTACCTGTAGATATATATATATATATATATATATACAATATATTAATAAATGGAAACAATATTTATAAAACCATATTTATTTTATTGTACATATTTCAAGGGCAACCAAGGCAAATTATGGTGCGCTTTCATCAGATAAAATACAGATTTGTTTTATAAATAAATATTGACATACCCGGAAAAAAAGACAACCTTAACGGTTGGAGCTTCCTGGATATATATATATATATATATATATATAACGGCGATGAATTTATATATATATATATATATATAGAGAGAGAGAGAGAGAGAGAGAGAGAGAGAGAGAGATGCAGTGTAACAAAACAAAGTAAAATAACTAGGATTGAAGTAGGCCCGCTCCCTCCCCCCCCCCCTCTCAATATAGTAGGCCCATGCCGGGTAACGTACTGGTCCCATACTATACCCAATATGGCCTGGGTGTTACACAAAGTTTGAACAACTTAAGACAAAACTTCTTAACCCAACAAAAATAATTAGTTAGTATTAAAGAAATCAAGGGAGGTCACTCTGTTTGAAGAGTGACCTCATCTGCTATCTTGAATAAGTTATAACATTTACTCTCGGGTCCCAAATAATTAGGTGGGGGAGGAGGGGACATTTACTTAAATGTTTACAAGCGGGTGGGGGGAGTCGGTAATTATATAGTGTACATTCGTAAATATGGGATTTCTTGTAATATTCTTTTTTTGTCATATACAGGTAAAATTCCGTTATAACGAAATATTTCAGTATAACGCAATTTTTTTAAACCCCCGGCCCACACGTTCGATGTGTTAGGTCGATCTCGTTATAAAGAATTTTTCGTTACACCGAAATTTTTTTTATACCGTATGAATTTCGTTATAACGGAATTTCACTGTGTAATGTTTTTTTTTATGTAAAATAAATTAATTTTTATACATTCTGTTTGAAATATTTGATTTAGAGATAAAGAAAAAAAGAAGAAAAAAGAAATATTAGTGGAATATAGAAATATGTTATTTTGGTAGAGTCCAGCGGGTAAAATTGGTTGTTTTTGAAATGATAAGAATTTGGTGTGAGTTGTTCACTGAACAGTAATGCACAGTTTAGTATACTAGATAATCAGTTTGGTAATCAAAGAATATATATTTTATATATATATGTATGTATGGTGTGTGTGTATGTGTATATATATATATATATATATATATATATGTATGAGTGTGTGTGTGAATGTGTGTATGCATGTGTGTTTGAATATGTGTGTATTTGTGTATATATATGCGTGTATGTGTATATATATGTATGTATTTATATGTATGAGTGTGTGTATGAATGTATATATGTTGATGTATGTGTGTATGCATGTGTGTTTCAATATGTGTATGTATGTGTGTGCATATGCATTTGTTTGTATATGTGTGTATGTGTGTATATGTGTGTGTATGCATATATATATATGTATGTTTATACATACAAGCATACTTACATATACATACATGCAAACACAAATACAACCACACACATACCTACCTATACACATATATACACACAGACATTGGCAAGGCAGCAAAACCCTGGGCAGTAAAATTGAGACATTTTAAGCTGGAGGAATTACACAATAATTTCAAGTTAATTCTACAGTTTTTTTTACAGTTGTTTTCAAACTTCATAATGCCGGGTGATTATATTTGACTAAAGCTTTCGCAAAATATAAATAGATCTTGGCAAAAATAGCAAGTAAAATATAGTTGTTTAACCCCCCACACATACACACTAATACATACATATATACATACATATATATATATATTTAATATAGAAAAGGCTTCTACAGGACTACAACTGTTTCATTCAGGAAAAACCATCAGGAAGCCAACTGTCCAAGTAATAGAAAAGCCATTTCTATATTAAATATTTATACTCTGCTTTGTATTGAGTACCTTACTTACTGTGGTTACCCCCGATTGAACCCGGGATAAACTCATATATATATATATATATATATATACAACCAATATATACCCCACCCCACACACCCTATCCCATCCTCCCATTTCTGTCCACTGTATTGATGACACAACAAAAAGCACCCAGTCTACACTGTAAGGTGGTCATGTAGGAGATACGGTAAAAAGCCTCCCAGTCCACACTATAAAAGTGGTTGGTGTTAGGAAGGGCATCCAGCCATAGAAAACCTGCCAGAGACACTTCCGTATGAGGAGACACATGTCTCCCGACCACTCCTGCATCAAATGGAACAAAACCGTCTAACCCATGCTAGCGTGGAAGATGGACATTAAACGATGATGATGATGATATTGTATATATATATATGTATAATATATATTAGGTTTCCCCTAATTGCACCTGGGACTCACACATATATATATATATATATATATACTGTAAATGTGGTTGGTGTTAGGAAGGGCATCCAGCTGTAGAAAACCTGCCAGACAGTCCTATGCGAGCAAGACAACCACTCTTGCCTCAAGTGGGAAAACTCCCGTCCAAACCCATGCTAGCGTGGAAGATGGACGTTAAACGATGATGATGATGATGATATATATATACACATATTCTGTATACTTCGTTTTTGTATTTCTTTTGCAAGATTTCTTAACTGAGAATATGTGTTGTGTTGAAACAGATATTGTTATACCTTGGGGGGGGGGGGGGGGGGGGGCAATAAAAACACACACACCTGTTGGTTTTCACTTCAATTTATTACAAATTTCCAGTTAGTTGGTTTAATAACCAGAAGGTTGTTTATTTATTGCCAAAGCTCTTTTGTCACACATTCTGTGACCTCCTCAGTCAATAGCTTGTTATTTTGTGTCATCCCTTTGTTTTGTCCTACACCATCTTGATTGTGTGTGCTGTATGCTGTGTATGTGTTATATCTGTGTGTGTGGTTATTTATATGTTTATTTACTTGTCACTAGTTGGTTGCTTGTTCTATCTGTGTGTGTCTGGTTTGTTTTATTATTTTGGTTCCTATGTGTCTCTGTATGTCTTTAGCTTGATTTTAATTAGTAGTGGAATAACAATAACATCACAACTAGTTGATTCAGGTGATATGATGGCTTTGATAAGTCAGCAGCAACAGGTGAGAGAAGTGAATTTTGTGTTTCGATGGTGCCATTAATTTTGAGAGTATCCAGCTGGTCTACATGGAACCAGAAAAAGTTTGACTAATTAAAAAATTACAAATACAGTTCATTTCACTGAATCAAGCTTTGAAAGTTAATTACACACAGTTGTTCGATTTATCAATTTGATTTAATAGCACCTCAGTTACATATTTCCTTGTGGTTGTCTAGAAGATAAACATACTTTAGATGGGAACGGTTCATTATTGAAACTGTAAAAATATATAAAAAACATTCCAGAAGTTTAGCATGTAGTAACTGTATGTACACATATATATATGTGTATATATATATGTATATATGTGAACATAATAATTGGTTCTTAAATCAACCCCAGTACATTACTGGAGCTTTATTTCATCGACCTCCGTAAGGATGAAAGGTAAACCTTGATAAAGTTAACCTCGGCAGGATTTGAACTCAGTCTGTAAAGGGCCATAACTCTATGCTTCAACACATGGCGTCCTACCCTCTACTGGTACTGCCAATCCACTGCCCATAATAATAATAATAATGAAAATTATTGTGTATAGTGCTCAGGTGCACTGCAACTCATCAAAGGTGCATGTATAGTACATAGAATAATGTATACAATGTACATATGTACAACATATAACTCAAAACATACGGATTCACATCTGACACTCATACCTATACACACACATGCAGACATACACACACACACAGGCAGACATACACACACACACATACAGACATACATATATAATTGCCTGGTTGATGATGTCTAAATTACAATGAAAAAGTCTTGTTTCTGGGTTAGAAACTGGCTCTCTTTTTATTGATGAGAAATGAATATCATCATTTTTTTTATCATCATTTTTTACGTCTGTTCATCCCACGCTAGCATGGGTTAGACAGGTTGTCCCTGTTGTGGGCAGGTGTCCGGTCGGTTGACCTTGTCTTGCTCATACGGGAACTGATTCTGGCTTGATTTCTACAGCTGCATGCCCTTCCTAACACCAACCTCATTTACAGTGAGTGCTGGGTGCTTTTTTGCCGTGGCACCTACACATCCACTTTACAGAGTAGGCTGGGTGCTTTTTTGCCGTGGGACCTCCACGACCACTTTGCAGTGGAACGATAGGAACCCCAGTCATTTCTACAGCTGAGTAAACTGGAGAAATGGGAAATAAAGTGTCTTGCTCAAGGAAACAACACATCACCCGGTCCGAGAATTGAACTCCCAACCTTTCGATTGCAAGCCCAATTCTTTAACCACTAAGCCATGTGCCTCCATCATATATACATACATATATATATATATATATATATATATATATATATATATATATATATATATATATATTATATATATATATATATATATATATATATATATATATATATATATATATATATATATATATATATATATATATATATATATATATTCTAGGGCGGGTAAAATTCCCGAGATCCATGGATGAGTTCTTTCCAGCGGTCTCTGTCCCTCATCATCGCTGCCATGTCCTGCGTCTCCAACAGCCCAGTGTCTGTCCTTAGGGCATCAACATACGTTAACCTTATATATATATATATATATATAAACCAGAACATACATAATACATATAGACATTACACATACATGCATATATATGATTATACATACATAATAAAATACTCACATACATGCATACAATTATACATAGATAATGCATACACATGTACATATGCAATACATACATAAACATACATATAATTATATATATACATATACACACAATTATATATACAATTCTACATACACACACACACAATTATACATACACACACAAATACAATTATGCATACACACACACAATTATACACACACACACAAATACAATTATACACACACACACACAATTATACATACATATACACATACTTATACATATACACACACATACAATTATGCATACATACACACACATGCACACATACAATTATACATACACATACATATACACACACATATACAGTTCTACATATATAATATATACACATACAAAGGACACCATTTTTTTTCATTTCATCATTGTTTTTTGTTGTTTTTTATTGAATTTGTTTATAGTCGGTGATGAGAACTAAGAACTAGAAGATGGCACCGCCATATTAACCATTTCTATGAATAGATTCATAGAAAATCCGAAATAGTTGTGTAGTTAAGCAAGAAAAATTACCCACAATTAAAGATGGCCGTTTCTTTCAAGGAGAGTCATAATGGAAAGAAGAAGAAGAAGAAGAAGAAGAGAAGAAGAAGAAGAAGAAGAAGAAGAAGAAGAAGAAGAAGAAGAAGAAGAAGAAGAAGAAAATAAAATAATATATAAAAAAAAATATACAGAAAAATATATTTAAAAAAATATCTTGGAGAACTATAACATAGATTTAATAAAAATAATAATAATAATAATAGTAATAATAATAATAATGAGATGGTGTGGCTAGAAAAGAAAATATCCTATATATATATATATGGCAAAAAAAGGTATGAAAAGTCAAATAAAATATAAAAAATATCACCAAAATTTCTAGTTATCTTTCAAGTATCCAAGAAAGAACCAAATTAAGATGATAGGTATTTTTCCGTTATATATTTTTTTTTACTGGATTTTTTTTTTTTTTTTGGGGGGGGGGGGGGGGGGGGGGGGGTCTGTATTTTTTTTATTTATCTGTTTTATTTTTGTAGTTGTTGTTATAGTTGTTGTTGTAGTTGTAGAAATGATATCATTGTCTCCGCCAGGATAAAGCTGTTGATGACCTCAGTGTGTGTGGGGGGGGGGGGGGGGGGAGTGGACAGACATATTGATAGTTTGATAGATTAATAGATAATATATATATATCTTTATATATAGATAGATAGATAGATAGATAGAGTGATAGATAGAGTGATAGATAGATAGATAGTGATAGATAGAGTGATAGATAGATAGTGATAGATAGAGTGATAGATAGATAGATAGATAGAGTGATAGATAGACAGGCAGAAAGACAGATGAATAGATAGATGGATGGATGCAGGGATAGACAGAAAGGTGTATATATATATATATATAGAGAGAGAGAGAGAGAGGGAGAGAGAAAGAGAGAGAGAGAGATACATAAATAAGATGGATGGCTGGATAGATCGATAGACAGAGAGATAGATACCACCACCACCACCACCACCACCACCACCACCATCATTACATGGCTGCAAAGCAAATGTCTTCATGACATATTATCTATTTAAAAATAACTTTATATCTGACTAAACCTGAAATAATTTTTTTGATTTAGATTTCCTCGTGTGACAATTAAATTCATTTTATATCGTTAGTGAAATATAGTTATTAATATATATACCATTAACGGTACTGTGAAATATGGGTCTTGGACAAATCTGGTTCTCTATTGGCAGAAGGATGGCTTAAGAGGTATGGCAGTATCACAATCTTCCCATTCTGGGGTGGTAAACACCCTAATCTTTAATGTAACTAGCAGTGGTACTTTCTTCAACAGTAACTTGGTAAGTCCTTAATCTTTAATGTAACTAGCAGTAGTACTTTCTTCCACAGTAACTTGGTAAACTCACTAATCTTCAATGTAACCAGCAACGGTATTTTCTTCAACAGTAACTTGATAAGTCTCTAACAAAGGTTCTTACAGAAAATTACGTCAAAATATTTAAAAATAAATAATGGGACAACTTATCTAACCCATGCTAGCGTGGAAAAATGAACATTAAATGGTGATGCTGATAAACACTTTAAAATAAACAGTTTTGTATCATAGAATCAGGGGGGTTTCAGGCTTTTGGCATCAAAAGGGTTTATAAAACTTTCTTTTTCACTGTTTAGTCAGCTAGGTAAAGACAACACCCAAGACCCTTTTCAGAGCTTCCCAGATTGGCAGACCCCTAACTTTATTCTGTGGTTCTCTTACCATTTCAGGAAAAGAAAAGTATCAATAAAAAGACATACCAAGGAAAGATAGTAAATCGAAATCAAAGATTCGAGTCACAGAATTTTAAATTTCTATTAGAAACAATACTACAGTCCAAATCAAAGTCTTTATTGAGCAGATTATTGATTTCAAAAATCAATATTTTAATATGAATCTATAGGTGTGTTCTGAGAATTGTTAACAGCAGTTTTAATGGTTAAATGAATAGGATAGTGACCTGAATATAATTGTGTACAGAAGAGGTCAATACTCGCATAATCAATGTTCAAATAAATGTTTAATAGTCTTATAGTCCTTCAAGGTGAAACCATGTAGCCTAGTGGTTAGAGTGTTAGAATTCCAATCATAATGTTCGATATTTGGACCAGTTGGATCACTCATTAAGTTCTTGAGCAAAACTTTTCATTTCACATTGCTTCCAGTCCACTCAGCTGAAAATGAGTACCAGCAGTAGCTGGGGAGTTAACCTTGCAATAGACTGGTGTACTGTCCAGGAGAAGTCCTGTACTCTCAGTCACTTAACATGTGATGTGTTGTCTCCTTGAGTAAGATACTTTACTTCACGTTGCTCTGGTTTACTCAGCTGTAGAAATGAGTTTTGACGTCACTGGTGTCAAGCTGTATCGGCCACTGCCTTTCCCTTGGACAACATTATATATAGTGTATCTACCATATATATAATGTGTACACAGTGTATATATATCGTGTGTAGGTAATGTGTAAATAGTGTATATATGAGTTGTGACATCACTGGTGCCAAGCTGTATCGGTCTTTGCTTTTCCCTTGGACAACATCAATGGCATGGAGAGGGGAGACTGGTATACATGGCTGACTACTGGTCTTCCACAAAAACACCTTGCCCAGACTTGTGCCTCAGAAGGGAAACTTTCTAGGTGCAAAATCCATGATCATCCATGACCAAAGATCTGGGGGCGGCTCTATACCCTTTATTTATGGCATACACTGATACGGTTTACCTATTTCTAAAAGCCAAGACACACAATTCACCTCCTTATCCACAGAATACTAACAAAAGCCAAGCACAACCAGAAGTACATCATCATCATCATTTCATGTCCATTTTCCATGCTAGCATGGGTCAGACATCAATAAATATATGAACACAGGGGAATATATAAAAGATGTAAGAATAGAAATATTTGAAATGTGCCAATGATCTCAATAAGTTAATGAATTAAAATCAATTATAGTAGATCTCCCTATATAGTTATGAAAGAGCTAACTAACCCCACCACCCCTCCACTATCCAACCCCACCACCCCTCCACTATCCAACCCCACCCCTCCACTATCCAACCCCACTGGCACCCCACCAATGATATCCCTCAATAATAAAATAGCAACAACAACAATATCAGCTACAGAGTGGACAATTTATAGACATAGTGGAAAAATCAACATCAAGAGAAATTAAATATCATATACGCTCATAGATATACCACAGTTTAATATCATATATACTCATAGATATATCACAGTTTAATATCATATATACTCATAGATATACCACAGTTTAATATCATATATACTCATAGATATATCACAGTTTAATATCATATATACTCATAGATATATCACAGTTTAATATCATATATACTCATAGATATACCACAGTTTAATATCATATATGATCATAGATATACCACAGTTTAATATCATATATACTCATAGATATATCACAGTTTAATATCATATATACTCATAGATATATCACAGTTTAATATCATATATACTCATAGATATACCACAGTTTAATATCATATATGATCATAGATATACCACAGTTTAATATCATATATACTCATAGATATATCACAGTTTAATATCATATATACTCATAGATATACCACAGTTTAATATCATATATACTCATAGATATATCACAGTTTAATATCATATATACTCATAGATATATCACAGTTTAATATCATATATACTCATAGATATACCACAGTTTAATATCATATATGATCATAGATATACCACAGTTTAATATCATATATACTCATAGATATATCACAGTTTAATATCATATATACTCATAGATATACCACAGTTTAATATCATATATGATCATAGATATACCACAGTTTAATATCATATATACTCATAGATATATCACAGTTTAATATCATATATACTCATAGATATATCACAGTTTAATATCATATATACTCATAGATATACCACAGTTTAATATCATATATGATCATAGATATACCACAGTTTAATATCATATATACTCATAGATATATCACAGTTTAATATCATATATACTCATAGATATACCACAGTTTAATATCATATATGATCATAGATATACCACAGTTTAATATCATATATGATCATAGATATACCACAGTTTAATATCATATATACTCATAGATATATCACAGTTTAATATCATATATGATCATAGATATACCACAGTTTAATATCATATATACTCATAGATATATCACAGTTTAATATCATATATACTCATAGATATATCACAGTTTAATATCATATATGATCATAGATATACCACAGTTTAATATCATATATGATCATAGATATACCACAGTTTAATATCATATATACTCATAGATATACCACAGTTTAATATCATATATGATCATAGATATACCACAGTTTAATATCATATATACTCATAGATATACCACAGTTTAATATCATATATGATCATAGATATACCACAGTTTAATATCATATATACTCATAGATATACACTGGGGTAATTACTGGTCTTGTGCAAAAAGTAGAAACAATTATTTATATATAATCCCGCCGAGGTTAACTTTGCCTTTCATCCTTACGGGGTTGATAAAATAAAGTACCAGTAATGCACTGGGATAATTGCTGGCCTTGTGTAAAAAAAAAGTAGAAACAATTATTATTATCATTTGAGTTTGTTATTAGAATTATCATTATTATTATTAAAGAAATAATAATTATTATCATTACTTGAGGTTATGTTGTTATTGTTTGAGGTTGTTATTGCAGCAGTGACATAACATGTTGTTGTTACTGCTGTTGTTGTTGTTACTGCTGTTGCTGTTGTTGTTGTTGTTACTGCTGTTGTTGTTGTTATTGCTGAGGTTGTTGTTACTGCTGTTGTTGTTGTTGTTATTGCTGTGGTTGTTGTTACTGCTGTTGTTGTTGTTGTCGTTACTGCTGTTGTTGTTGTTGTCATTGCTGTTGTTGCTGTTACTGCTGTTGTTTTTGTTATTGCTGCTGTTATTGTTGTAGTTGTTGTTACTGCTGCTTCTGTTGTTGTTGTTATTACTGCTGCTGTTGTTGTAGTTGTTGTTACTGCTGCTGTTGTTGTTGTTGTTATTACTGCTGCTGTTGTTGTAGTTGTTGTTACTGCTGCTGTTGTAGTTGTTACTGCTGCTGTTATTGTTGTAGTTGTTGTTACTGCTGCTGTTGTTGTTGTTACTGCTGCTGTTGTTGTTGTTGTTGTTGTTGTTACTGCTGCTGTTGTTTTTACTGCTGTTGTTGTTGTTGTTGTTACTGCTGCTGTTGTTGTTGTTGTTACTGCTGCTGTTGTTGTTACTGCTGTTGTTGTTGTTGTTGTTGTTGTTGTTACTGCTGTTGTTGTTGTTGTTGTTACTGCTGCTGTTGTTGTTGTTGTTGTTGTTACTGCTGTTGTTGTCGTTGTAATTGTTGTTAGTGCTGCTGTTGTAGTTGTTGTTGCTGCTGCTGTTATTGTTACTGCTGCTGTTGTTGTTGTTGTTACTGCTGCTGTTGAAGTTGTTACTGCTGTTGTTGTAGTTGTTGTTACTGCTGCTGTTGTTGTTGTTACTGGTGCTGTTTTTGTTGTAATTGTTGTTACTGCTGCTGTTGTATTTGATGTTGTAGTTGTTACTGTTGCTGCTGTTGTAGTTGTAGCTGCTGCTGTTGTTTTAGTGGTTGTTGTAGAGGTTGTTGTTGTTGTTTCTGTTGTTGTAGTGGTTATTGTAGAAGTTGTTGTTGTTGCTGCTGTAGCTGCTGCTGTAGTAGTTCAATACACACCACACTCTATCAATGCTACTTCAATGATTTATATTCAATAGAAATGTTGGAGTTTTTCTATGGTTCAACATAGATTCTTAGTATTGGGCCATTTCCTTGCTTAGTTTCATGTTTTATTTCAGTTGTGGTGTTGGTGGTGGTGGTGATGGTGGTCGTATGGTGGTGTGTGGTGGTGGGGGTGGGCGTGTCGTGGTGTGGTGGTTTGTGGTGGTGGTGTTGTATGTGGTGGTGGTGTGTGGTGGTGGTGGTGTGTGGTGGTGGTGGTGTGGTGGTGTGTGGTGGTGTGTGGTGGTGTTGTTGTGGTGGTATGGTAGTGTGTGGTGGTGTTGTTGTGATGGTACGGTGGTGTGTGTTGGTGGTGGTGTGGTGGTGTGTGGTGGTGGTGTGGTGGTGTTGTTGTTGTGGTGGTGGTGTGTGGTGGTGGTGGTATGGTGGTGTGTGATGGTGGTGGTGGTATGGTGGTGTGTGGTGGTGGTGGTATTGTGGTGATGGTGGTGTGTGGTGGTGTTGTGGAATGGTGGTGGTGGTGGTGGTGGTGTGGTGGTGGTGGTGGTGGTGGTATGGTGGTGTGTGGTGTTGTTGTGGTGGTATGATGCTGTTGTTGTGTGTGTAGTGTTGTGTTAATGGGTTGTATGTGGTGGTGTTGGCGTTGTGTGTAGTGTTGCTGGGTGTATGTGGTGTTATTGTTGTGTGTTGTATTTATTGCAGTGTCTATGTTCTCTCCACTGTGGCAGCACTTGTTCCAGTTCTCTCCACCCTGAGTTCAAATCCTGCCATGGTCAGCTTTACCTTTCATTAGTTTTACACAATATATTCCATTATGATACACCTGGAATCTAGTCAGAAACGTTTCTGAGCAGATTCCATGTGAAGAACTGAGTTAACCCTTTAGCATTTAAACCATCCGTATCCGGCCAGAATTCTCTCACCTCTTTCTGTTCAAACCAGCTGTAACCAGTCACTCAAACTGATGTTAAGGTATTGTTCTCAAAATAAATAATATCAAAATCTCATAGATTCAACATTATGTGAGGTAAACCCTTTACCATGAAAATACAATAGTATATATAGAGTAATGTAAATGCTAAAGGGTTAAAATAAAGTCTTTGCAGAATTTTCTGAAATAGTCTGTAATTCTGTTTGCAGCTGTGTTCAGTCATCTTCTACCAATGCACTTTGCATAAGTGCACCAATGTTTCCTGCATATTTTGTGTTTTTACATTTTCCCAATGCCCGGCTGGCTGAGAACAAGAGCAGTCATTCGTTAATGACATGAAATTTCATAAGGATAAAGGCAAAGCTAACCTCGGCAAGATGTGAACTCAGAATATAAAGGGACGTAACTCTATAATGGTTTCTAGTTTAGGCACAAGACCAACAATTTGGGGGGAGGAGAAGTGCATTACTTGTACTTTATTTTATTAACTTCCATAAGGATAAAAGGCAAAGCTAACCTCGACAGGATTAGAACTCAGAACATAAAGAACCTTAACTCTATAATAAAAAGTTTGCTGCTATATTATCAAATTCCTCAAAATTCGTGATTATTTTTAAAATTGAAAAATGTAAGCAGTATATTTTGTTAAAAATATGGTAACGAAACAGTTAATTACCTAAGTTTTGTTTTACATTATCTATCACCATTTTATATAGTTTTATTTTATTTTATTTTATATCATTTGGGAGGAGGGAGCAATTCTAATTGTTCTCAAAAGTGCTTTTTCTTATTAGGTTTTTTTTCTGATAACATTTCTGTGAATTCTTTTCATTTTTACGTGTGAACATGTACACAACAATAGTTTAGACTCTGAGACTGTGTGATGGGGGAAGGGTTAAAATAATTTCTCCATATTGTACTGACACTATGGCACTGTGTGTCTTACATTATAATGGAGTGAACTTTCAAACAGAATTCTACAAGAAACAATATATGCTATATATATATATATATATATATATATATATATATATATACTATGTATATATCATCATCATTATCAACATCATCATCGTATATATATATATATATATATATATATATATACACTGTATATATATATATATATATATATATATATATATATATACTGTATATATATATATATATACATATATATACATATATATATATAGCATATATAGTATATATATATATACCATATATATATACATATATATATATATATATATACATATATATATATATATTTAAATGACAATGCACTTATATATGTTTACATATATATAATCTCTCTCTCTATATATATACACAAAGGGAGAGAAAGAGAGTGTGTTAGAGAAGAATAGGATAGGAAAAAAATGAGAAATATATTCTAAATTGTATGTATACGCACCATTGAATAAAATATATGCTTCTAACAGATGTGAATATATATATACATATATATATACACATACATGTATATGTATATACGTATATACATATACACATATATACATATGCACATATATGTATATATATATATTTATATATATATAATATATATATATATATATATATATATATATATATATATATATATATATATATATATATATAAATGAAAATAAATCTCACATATATTTACTTTTCTTTTTCCTGTATATCTATTACTGCATTCTTTTACTCTTTTACTGTTTTTTGTCTTTAGACTATGGCCATGCTGGAGCACTGCCTTTGAAGGGAGTAACTGAATCATACTGACCCAACTACAGGGTGGTCCGAAAGTCTTGTCACCCCTTGTCACATATTGTTTTAACTTTCATTATTTTTTTGTTTTAGTAATATAATATATAATATCATTAGTTATAATATAAATAATGATAATATAATTTTCTATTTCAGAGTTCCTCCAGTTTGGCAGAGAGGCTGCTTGCAGGTGTGTGGACACATGATCGTGTGCATTCTGGCAAGAGCATGGAGGACGTGTGAAATGACTTCACTGCAAGATTCAGCAAACCAGCTCCTCCAAGGAGGACGATACTGCGATGGGAAGATAAACTGTTTCTCATTACTTTTTGGTAGAGGGTGACAATACTTTCGGACCACCTTGTACATCAGTACTTTATTTTTTTTTTCTCAAGACTAGACTACTACATATTTTATCGATCGCTTCTTGTCAAGCCACTAAGTCACGAGAGATGTAGAACCGCAGACGTTGCTCCACATAACCCCTCCCTCCACTCATCCTATTGCTCCACCTCTCATTTCAGACGATTCACCTCCAAAAGCCACCACACCCTCACACATAAGGTGAGTCAACAACTGACAACCCCCCCTGGTACTGGTGCCACAATAAAACACACCCAGTACACTCTGTAAAGTGGTTGCTGATAGGAAAAGCATCCAAACAAAGTCAAAGAAGACACTTCAGTTGTGTCAGACATGACAACCTTCCACTGTATGATGTGGGGGGTGTACTGTATATATATATATACACATATGTATATACACATATGTGTATATATACATATATATATTGACATGCATATAAGTCTATCTGTGAGTGTGATATGTGGTTTTCATGTGTAAATATTAAAAGTAAAACATGGATACACATATATACACATATATACACGCACATATATATATATACGCACATATATACACATATATAGATACACACAGACACACACATATACATATATCTATATATATATATCTATATCTATACATATATATAATATATATATATATATATAGAGAGAGAGAGAGAGAGAGAGAGAGAGAGAGAGAGAGAGAGAGAGAGAGAGAGAGAGAGAGAGAGAGAGAGAGAGAGAGAGAGAGAGAGAGAGAGAGAGAGAGAGAGAGAGAGAGAGAGAGAGAGAGACCCCATTATCTTTTATTTCTTAACAATATTGGAAACATGACAGAATCAATCACCAAAGATAAAAGCACTGCAATGATAACATTACCAATTGAACAGAGATTTCAAAACAACTACCACTATACATACTATATATTACTATATACTACACCACTATATATTATAGTACTACACCACTATATATTATAGTACTACACCACTATATATTATAGTACTACACCACTATATATTATAGCACTACACCACTATAT